>PVJS01055040.1:0-12775 GCA_004027185.1 Glis glis | reverse complement strand
ACCGGGTCTCATGAAGTTGTGGAGGGCCTCACTAAGTAGAGAGAGAGACAGAGAGACAGGGAGGGAGGGAGGGAGGGAGAGAGAGAGAGAAAGATAGAGAGAGAGAGAGAGAGAAAGAGAGAGAGAGAGAGAGAGAGAGCTGAGGCTGGCCGCGAACCCGGATCCTCTGGTCTCCACCTCCCAAAGTACTGGGATTACAAGTGTGCACCACCACGCCCAGCGTCTGATTTTTAGGTTTTTATTATTTGTTTTGGCAACTGCTTTGCTTCTAACATTAGCAGAATATGAAGGCATTGAGCTCATTTTGTATTTCATTAATATTCAATGAAACACGTGATGTTTAACAGCTGAGTATCTCTTTCTGTGATCTCTTCAAGACTCTGACCTTCATTTCCTTCCATGATGTTGACCCTGCTTCTGGACAGCTCAGATCCATTCCGTGGATGCTCCCCGCTACAGCCTGTGATACGCCTAGAGTTAGCATTGTAAGCCAAGGTCAAGGAATTCCTGATGTCCATTTAATCCTACATACTACGTCAGCCTAGAGAAATCACTTGATGAAACAGGGTTACAACTGAGCACATGGAATTAGTAAATAAAAGTTAAAAGTAGTATGGCTGGGCATGGCAGCATATGCCTATAATCCCAGTTATTTGGGAGGCTGAGACTGGGGGATCTCAGGTTCAAAGCCAGCCTCAGCAACATAGCAAGGCCCTCAGCAGCTTGTGAAACCCTCGGCAATTTAGCAAGACCTTGTTGCAAAATAAAAAATCAAAAAGGGCTTGTGGTGTAGCTCAGAGGTAGAACGCCCCTGGGTTCGATCCCCAGTACCAAAAAATAAGTACTGTGAAGGAAAAGTAACACAGAGGGCTTTTAACACAAGGGGCTCTGATCCAGTCTGAAAGATTTGGGGAGGGCTACCTTGAAGAAGTGATGTTTAAACTAAAATCTGAATAATAAGGAAAAGTTATATTTATCTGGTATCCCAGTAATTACATATTAGTATGAATCGTTATCTTACAGATATTGTTGAGTTGCGGGTTCGAGTGTTCGAAGTGAGAGACCAGTTCCACCAATCGATAATGCAAAAGCAAAGGAACTTTATTAGCTAGCTCGAGCTAGGGTCCGAGTCTCATCCAGCACAGTAGAGTCTTGACCTCGGACCCCGAGCTCTAGATTACTCAGGCTTTTATACATTTTGGTTACATATACAGATGGCAACAGTTAGGGGTATTTGGAGTTCACTGATTGGCTCGTCACACCTGGGGAGTTGGGGACTTTACACCATTGTTCTGATAGACCTCACCAAGCGGCAGTTTCCGTGAGAACATCTCTTGGAACTATTGGTTCAGGCCCTACCATTGTTCCAATAGACCCCACCAGGCGGTGGTTTCTGTGGGAACACTTCTTGGACCTATTGGTTTTAGGTCCTACCATTGTTCTGAAAGGCTCCATCAAGCGATGGTTTCTGTGGGAACATCTCTTAGTTTGGTTTCTGAGAAACAGAAACTTGGGCCTAGCCTAGTTCCTTCAGAAGCACAGTCTGTCATGGCTGTTCTTCGGCCTCACAATATCTGTCTAAAAGTGAAAAAAGATAATCTTTTTTCCTACATTCTAATTAGGTCCTAGAGTACTAATAGCATCAAGTAATTATTAACATACAATGATAAATGAACAATATCTCAGAGTCCAAAACTCATTTTGTTATTTACAGGTAATAACAAGAGAAACTACAGAGTCCAAATGTAATCAAACAACCTGAAATTTTCTAAAGTGGCCTCTTTGATAACAAACATGAACTTTGTAATCAAACAGACTTCAAATGTAACCCCTGTTCCCCTAAACAACCTTATTTGTCAATAGGGAACATATTATCTAACTCACAAGGTTGTATAAACAAAGTGCCTGATACTCACTAGGTATGCAATGAAGGATAGTTAATTTCACTAAATAAAATCAAACAGCTGTTTTCTCTGAGCCAGTAACTTAAATAGCAAACACAATTTATAACAGGGATAAGCCTTATTATAAAAATTAATCTATAAAAGATAATTTTTCTTCCCCAAGATGAAGTTTACAGGAACACAGGTCCTTTGGCTAGGAATTTAATTGAGTTCTTGCCAGACTTCAAAGTCTCTTTCCTGGAAATCAGAGAATTGCCATTGAAGAGACAGTTGGCTCCATTATTAGCGCTCCGGTTGGCTCAAGGGGGAACTTCACTCAGCCTAAACTGAATGCCATAGACTCGTGTAAGCTTCATGGTGGCCTTATGTTAACTATGTGGCAGTTAAATTGTCCTTTCTTCCTTTTCTCAATATAGTTTTAGACCACATAATCTATGAGAATTAATGTTTATACTTGGGATATAGGTGTGTATGTTGTACATACATGATTAAAAATCTGTCTACCTGTGAAAAAAAGATTATTCTTCAAACCAGCAGAAATATTACCTAGAGGAACCAACATGGAGGACTCGGGCGCACCCTTGATCTGGGGCCTAAAAGCTATCTCTCACAAATCGTTATGTGGGAAATAGATGGATGAATACAATTTAATATTAGAACTGCCGTCCTAGTCCTGAAATTCTAGTGCTATTTCAGCCAGAGCTTTGGGAATATCGTCAGAATTGCAAACCAAGTGACACAGACTTGGAGGAATGATTTTTTTTTTCTTTATTCTTTCTTTTTTTTTTTTTTGCAGTACTGGGGATTGTACCCAGGGGCATTCTGCCTCCGAGCTATACCTCCAGCCCTATTTTATTCTTTATTTTGAAACATGGTCTCACTAAATTGCGGAGGGCCTCACTAAGTAGCTGAGGCTGGCCGCAAACCTGTGATCCTCCTGTCTCAGCCTCAAAGTACTGGGATTACAAGCGTGCACCACCATGCCCGGCTTGGAGGAATGATTTTTAAGGGAAAATAGGTCCGAGGAGTGAGATCTCTAGGGCTGGGTTTCTCAAGAGTGCTGGCATTGTGCTACAGAAAAATGTTTGAGCAAGACACAAGGAAAGGCAGGTACAGATGTGAGATTTCAGAAAATGAGAATAGGAACTGAAGAGGCTCTGTAAGGAAATGTTCATGAAGAGCTTTCCCTTTGGCTCTTTAAATTATTTTTCATTTCTTCACATTTTCTTAACCCCTCTGGAAATATTTTGTACCAAAAATGGCTTAAATAATTTGAGTCCCCCTTAGTCTAAATAAAGAGCCCAAATTTTCTTTTGACTTCCTATTAGTCAACTGAATTGCCTGACCTCTGAATTCTAATTTGAGTTTCATAAATGGATGTAACAATTAGCAAGGAAGTGACCTTTGCAGGGGATCAGTCATGTGTTTCTGATAGGCCCAGTATATCACAATAAATTAAATAACTGACATTACAGTATACAGTCACATACAGTTTAATTTATTGTGCTTCTTTTCTGGAAACTATCATACCCCTAGATGAAAAAAAAGTTTCTGCTTTATGGACCTTTAAAATTAATATTTAATCATTGTGAGTTACTGAAAAATAAGCTAGTATTATTCCTAACAGTTAAAGTTGTGTATCCTAAGAGTAAAAATTTATCTAACCTTTGATATACCTGTCACCTATAACCAAAGTAACAGAATAATTAAGAATAATTTTTAAATCAATATTAGAACTTAGGAACAGATTCCTATATAGCAAAATGAATATGATCATTGAACACAGAAATTTTAAATGGCCTCTAAATACAAGTTTAATTTCAGATAAATGAATTACCTTTTCACATTTTTTAGATTGGTTTTTTAAAAAATTGATTTCTCATATTATTTATGTTTATTTTCCTAATCTAATCAAGTTTGTTTTCACAGAGAAAGTATTGGTTATAAATCTATGGTTTTATCTATTTGTATCTTTCAATGAACTATAAAAATATTTTAAAGTATATAAAATACAATTTTTCTACCTAATAAATAAATCAGCAATACCTTAAAAATAAAGTAAAATTAGTAATAAAAAATCATGGACCAGATGCAGATGTTGTAACTCTTCGTTTTTTTCTTTCTCCTTTTTTTTTTTCTTGTGGTACTGGATATTGAGCCCAGCGGCACTTTACCTCCAAGCTACACCCCCAGCCCTATTTTATTTTATATTTTGAAACAGGGTCTCTCTAAGCAGCTGAGGCTGGCCTCAAACCTGTGATCCTCCTGTCTCAGCCTCCCAAGTACTGGGATTTACAGGCATGGGCCACACCTTGCTCAAATGTTGCAACTCTTGGAACCCTATGATGTTATATGAAGATGTTAATGAGTTTCAAAATATGACCTAAATAGACAGATCATATAAACTTGAAATCTAAATAAAAGTAATCATGTCCATCAATACTCAATATACCAATTTTTCTCAGTAATTTACACTAACTTCTCATTATTTGACCCCAGCTACTATAATTTAAAAAGTTGCATCAAACTCAGAGGGTAACTCTTCTAGTCCAAACCCAAACCATCTTAGATTAGAAGTAGTTTTCTTTTTATTGAATAGCCCCAAGAGTGTACCATACTGAGAATAAATATAGAAGTAGAGAGCAACATTGGTCTGAGGCCATGGGAACCTGTGAATCCCTCCCAGTCTCCTCCTGGGAAGAGCACCACAGGAAAACATCAAGCAGGTACATCTTGTCAGCCAGATTTATAGCTCTTGGGCAAGGCCACCCTTTCATGGCAAAACTACTTTCACTACCAGCAACTACTCTGTATCAGAGTCTGAATCTAGTATCTCTTCACTGGTATAAAATTGAAATGGGGTGATTATATAACATTCTAAATATACTAATAAAAACACTAAAATTGTATACTTTAAAATGGTGAGCTTTATGTTAATTTTATCTCAATTTTTCAAAAACAGGGGAAAAAATAGTACGGAAATAAACCACAATGGAAGAAATGAAAATAAGAAAGACAAATGGGTGAAATGCTAAAGAATTACAATCTTTATGTTTTTACAACTATTGTTATTTCACCAGGGCTAAGATGCCTTTGGTTATCAGGTATATCATAATTTTATGAAACCCTAGGAAAAAAACATGCTGCCAATTAAACTATAACATGCCATCAGTAGTAAGAAGCAACTGATTTCAGGGAGTTTAACATATAAAGAAAAGTGACTTTGAATCAAAGAAATATGTAATTAGATGTAGAAAATAAACAGTTATTTTATAAATAAGGAGAAAGCTTATTGGCACAAAAATACAGTAAGTTCAGTTTGGAACAACTTGAGACTCAAATATGCTATTTGAGTATTCCAGTTGAGACTGATGGAGTCTTAAAAGATTTTATCTATAGTAATGTAATGGGAGATGAAATTATATTTTTAATGATACATAGATATAACATTGGGAATTTTGAGAACACATATAAGACTGCAAATCAAATGTCATAAAAGGCAAAACCATCCTCCTAGGAAGAATCCATGAATTTTTAAACTTTAGAAGAAGCCTTTACATTCAAAAGTCCAAGGATTAACTGTTCTGAGACCTCTTCTTTCTCCTGTCAAAGAACTTCTTGGCAGGTCCTTTTATATCCAGAAAAAGTGAAAGACCATCCTTACCTCAAAGAAGCTCATCAAAGTCCAAAAAAGAAAAGGCAAAAAGAAGGCAGTTAGCCAAGTATACAGTAAAGCGCAACCATGCCTATTGTTTCCAAGGTAAATATTTAATTGACCAGCATTTGTTAGGCACCTAGTATTTTCCAGGACTCAACTACAATAGGAAGGATGTAGATGTAAATAAAATACAATCTCTACAGTTAAGGAGGCTCGAGGTGGGAAGGGTGTCATCAAAAAGTGCACAAATAATAGATCATGAAATCAGTTTTGGCTCATGTGACTACCTACGAATGAGCCTGAAAAGCAGTGGAAACAAGACTGCTATGGAGATTCAGAAAGGAAAAAGATCATACCCTAATAGGAGGATTGGGAAAAACAAGGTATGTATATGGAGATATACCTGAAGGCTATTTTAAGGTTTTTGTTTGGTTTTGTTTGTGGTTTTTTGTGCGTGTGTGGGGGTTCTGGGGGTGGAACCTAGGGGCATTCTACCTTCAAGCTATACCCCCTTCCCTATTTTTTTTGAAACGGGGTCCCGCTAGGTTGATGAGAGTCTCACTACTTGCTGAGGCTATCCTCGAACCTGCGATCCTCCTGTCTTAGCCCCCCAAGTACTAGGATTACAAGCGTGCACCACCACACCTGGCATATTTTAGGGTTTAGCAGACAGAGATGGCCGCAGTAGGAGTTCCAACCAGGACAATGAATAAAAGCATGAGTGGGGAGGAAAAGACATAGAGGACACTGGAGAATGGTCTGCCTTGGGTAGAGGCAAGAATACAAATAGAGAAACCTAGAAGGTGAAGTCTAAAATAATTTTAGGATATAGATAAATATTCTTGACTGCCAAAGTGAGTTTTGTGCTTAATTCAGTAGGAATTAGAGTTCTTGATAATTTTAGACTAGGAAAATGATCCAATAAAGTGATTAGGAATACTAATCAAGTAGCATTTTTCTTCTTTTTTTTTTTGCGGTACTGGGGATTCAACTCAGGGGCAGTCTACCTCTGAGCTATACCCCTAGTCCTATTTTTTATTCTTTATTTTGAAATAGGGTCTCACTAAGTTGCAGAGGGCCTCACTAAGTAGGTGAGGCTGGCCGCGAACCTATGATCCTCCTGTCTCCGCCTTCCAAGTACTGAGATTACAAGCATTCACCACAACGCCCAGCTTAATCAAGTAGCATTTTGAAACAGGGACTGTAGGGGGGCTCAGCAAATAGGAAATTCAGTAGGAAGCCTCTTGTGATAGTAGAAGCAGAAAAAAATAAGAAGCTTATTTGCAGCCTAGTAATAAAACTGGAAAGGAGAAAATTAAAGGCAGAGGGAGGTAGAATACACAGAGCTTGTCAATGATATAGACAGTAAGGTAAAGGGAAGTTTTACAACTATAATAAAGAGAATCCAGATGCTAGCGTAAACATAGAGAAGTCAAAGAAAGGGGCCATTTTGAAGTTATGAAAAAGATTATGAGGTTAAAATAGCAATGTCTGTGAACAATTAGAAATGCTAGCCTAAAGTTCAGATTAAAAGAAAGTAGGAAAATATTATAGAAACCAAGAAAGAAGACAAAGAGTAGAAGAATTAAATGCTACAGAGAGATGGGCGTCTTGATGCATGCCTGTAATCCCAGTACTTGGGAGGCTGAGACAGGAGGAGCGCAGGTTTGAGGACAGCCTCAGGAATGTAGCAAGATTCTCAGTAACCTAGCAAGACCCTGCTTCAAAACAAAAAATAATAATAAAAGGGTTGGGAGTGTAGCTTGGAAGTAGAATGTCCCTGGGTTCAATCCCCAGTACCACAAAAGAATAAATAAATAAAACAAAATTAAAATTAAAATTAAAAAATACAGGGGGAAGAGTGAGGTTCATTAATGGAATTACTACCATCGACTATGTGTACATATGTGAAAATACCAATGTTAATCTCAGTACTCTGTATTGGGAAGGGGGGAAATGGGGAGGCGGGGGGGCACCAAGTGCTGTGTGCATGTATGTCACTGTCAACATGATGTGAGACTATAATGCACCAATAAAAGCATATTAAAAATAAATAAATAAATACTACAGAGAAGCTTTCTACAGCTCGGGTATTTTTTGTTTTTATAGTGAGACCACTAATAATTTTCAAAAACAAGTTTAAATAAAAACATAGAGATGGAACCCAGTGAGTTAAGAACTGAAATATACATAGTGAGAAAGCAAAAGCCAAGAGCATAAATTATACTTTCAATATGTTTCATAGAACAACTTTATTCAATAATAAAGTCTAGAGGAGAGAGTGGAGTACTGTCGGATCATTAAAAGAAATTATATAGCTGGGTGTGGTGGTGCATGCCTGTAATCCCAATACTTGAAAAGCTGGGACAGGAGGATCAAAGGTTTGAGGCCAGCCTCAGCAACTTAGAGAGACCCTTGG
Source organism: Glis glis (assembly GCA_004027185.1). Taxonomy (NCBI): domain Eukaryota; kingdom Metazoa; phylum Chordata; class Mammalia; order Rodentia; family Gliridae; genus Glis; species Glis glis. The sequence continues at coordinate 4,794 of PVJS01055040.1, read as the reverse complement.
CAACTTAGCAAAACCCTGTTTCAAAATAAAAAAAGGACTGGGGGTGCATCTTGAAGGTAGAATGCCCCTGGGTTCAATCCCAAGAAAGAAGGAAGGAAGGAAAGAAAGAAAGAGAGAGAGGGAAGGGAAGGGAAGGGAAGGGAAGGGAAGGGAAGGGAAGGGAAGGGAAGGGAAGGGAAGGGAAGGAAGGAGGGAGGAAGGAAAGAAGGAGATAGAGAAAGAAAACATACTGACAAGGAAAGATTTAAAATATGGTGGTGAAATATGTTATTAAACTTTTTAATCATGTAGAACACAGAACATTTGCCTGCACGTAATATCAAGCTTCAAAATATGTAAAGCAAAAAGTTAAGAGAAGTACTATAAGAAGTGAACAAATGCATAACAATGATTGTTAAACATTTCCCAGTAGTTAATAGAATAAGCACACCAAAAATCAGCATGAACTGATCCCAGTACACAGCTGGTACTTATCCTCATTAACAATCATGAAAAATTAAAAATTAAGACGTGATTACACATCACCAGAATATCAAAGTTTTAAAGTGTGGCAATTCTAAGCATGGATGAGGATGTGGAACAAAGAGAATTCTCATCAACGATGTGGGTAGGTGCATCCACTTTGTAAATCTCTGGCCTGACTGTCAAAGTTGAAGATCCAACAATTCCACTCCTAGCCAAAATATTTAACAAACAGTATGAGACACTCCATTTCTTACAAACAGCCATATGAGTGTGACTCCAGGAGAGTGTTTGCTCACAGCACCAGTGGTCACAGCCCCAGGAGGTCAAAGGGACACAAAGTACTGATCCATTGGGGTCCCAGGAGCAACTGTGTTCTGGGGCCATGAGAGGCCCAGAACCACTGGGGGCTGTTTGATGGACTCACATATCAGGAGGAACAATGAGAGTAGCTCCTCAGCAGTGACTAGACCCAGCTCCCCAGGACTGCAACAGAGTTGAAGGGGACCTTGGGGGCTTGAGGAAATGGTTTTTTAGCAACCTGAACAAAAGTATCTTACTACTTGACAGTTGGTATCAATTTACCAGTGTGTACTGGCTGAATATCAGTCCTGAATTTTCCCTAAGGAAACTCAAACACATATGCAACAGGATACATGAAAATAATTTTTATGAAACAACTGATTCATCATAAATAAAAAGCAAAAAAAATAGCAGAAAGGAAAATGATAAATTATGGTCAATTCATATAGTAGAATATTCTACAGTGATCAAAATAAACTACAACTACAGGTAATATGAACTAATATCACAGAGTTGAGAAAAAACACAAAAATACATATACTATGATTCTATTCATATCAAATTTTAATAGATAAAACTAAATTATTGTACAGAGAAGAATAAATATATAGTAAAACAAAAAATATGCAAGGAAATGATAATCAGGGTTGTGAAGAAGGGTAAAAGAGAGGTTCAACAGCAGTGGAAATGCCTTTACTTAATAATTATTTACAACTTATCTTTATATGTTTAATGTACAGTGTACTTTTCTCTATTATTTTATATTTTGTAGTAAAAGAAAAAGGTAAAAAATCTTGGCTCTAGACGAGAGCAATGGGTTTGCAGCTGAAATATGAATACACAAATGACTTAATGAGAGGTGGGCAGAGCAATAAAAAAAGAAGAAAAGTGATTGGAGAATAAAACAGCAGGAATAGTATTTATTCAAGTACTTCATAGTACAGGACACAGAACACCCTAGGTAGAGGTCAAAGTCTTCTTATGTCAGGAAGGAACACCCAAGGCAAACATCCAAAGAAAAATGGGCACCAAGGGAAAAGTAAGTAAATAAGATATGTTTTTGTCGAGTTTGTGCTTTTGTGTGTGTGTCTTTGTATATTTGCTAAAAGAGGTTTCCTTCAGGGATTACTCTCAGAGCACAGAAATTTAAAGTTGATTAAAAAGATATGAATGACCCCTATCCTAGGAATTTATTCTAAGGAAATGACTGGCTTGGCCAAAATGTTTACTAAAGGGTACTCAAATATTATTAAAAGGGAAAAAGTAAAGAGATAAAATTAAGTAACTACACTATAGCCATGTAATAGATTGTGCATTTATAGCATATTAATTGGTAGAAGAAAGGAGATTACAAAATATTACATATAATATACTCCCATATGGACTCAAAGGATTTGCATCAAAGCATAAAGTAACAAAAGTACAGATGGATTCTTTTCCTTCCTTGCATTTTGTAATTTCCTATAATTATTACATATTTCATTTATAATAAAATTAATGATATTTTAAAACATAATTCAAAACTGCATAACTATTAAAAATAGGTACTTAAGTGATCAAAGACTGGGAAAATCATATCAAAAGTAAAAATAAGTTAGAATGAAGGATTATTGGTTTGTTTCTTTCAATTATTTTTCAGTGTTACTTATATTTGAAATTAAAAATATAAAACTTGAGGTTAGAAAAAAAAATTTTTTTTTTTGCAGTACCAGGGGTTGAACCCAGGGGCGTTCTACTTCCGTGCTACACCCCCGGCCCTATTTTTTAGACTTTATTTTGAAACTGGGTCTCACGAGGTTGCAGAGGGCCTCACTAAGTAGAGAGAGAGAGAGAGAGAGAGAGAGAGAGAGAGAGAGACAAGACAAAGAGCGAGAGACAAAGAGAGAGAAAGAGAGAGAGAGAGAGAGAGAGAGAGAGAGAGCTGATGCTGGCTGCAAACCCAGATCCTCCGGTCTCGGCCTCCCAAAGTACTGTGATTACAAGCGTGTACCACCACGCCCAGCCTAGAAAATTTTTAATCTAGGGACTATAGTATCCTAAATGTTTACTTTCTTTTTGTACATTTTTATCCAAATTATTGCAGAGACCAAATTTTTGTTACATTCTACTGATACATTTAGTAATTTTATAAACCTAAATTCTCAGACTCTTGATTAACAAGACCTGGGTATCTTGTTCAAAGACAGATTTTAATTTAGGGATTTTAGGGCAGGGCTCTCGGCTCTAACAAGTTTACAGGTGATATGAGTGCTGATCTGAAGACAGCACTAAGTAAGTAGTAAACATATAAAACACATCTATGGTCTAACAATGCGGACTCAGGTAATTCAGAGCTGATTACAAATGGTTCAGTCAACAAATACTTGTTGGCCATCTATCAAACACTTTAAACACTATAAATATATCTTCTTGTTATGGAGGGAAAAAATCAAGCCATTATATTAAACTTTAATACACCTATTTTTTTCAAAAAATAAAAAAATGTAATGAATAAAATGTAAAATTTAACTTAGGTTCAATTAAGATCCCTTGTCTTGAAAACAATATAATTATATATAATATTCAGCCACAGATACCTTAACCATTTTTCATAAAATTATGGTATCAGCACATTTTAAGGTTTTTCCCCATGATATCCTACTTCTCTCCTGCTCCCTGCCTCTCCTTCTCCTTCCTTCCTCCCATTCTCTTTCAGGTTATTAAATGCAAAGCAGCCATTGCCTGGGAAACAGACAAGCCCCTTTGTATTGAAGAGGTTGAGGTAGCTCCCCCCAAAGCTCATGAAGTTCGAATTCAGGTGAGTGGGGACTTTCCCTGGATGGGGACAGACAGGGACCAAAAGTGCAAGCTTGGTTTCTGTTAGTTCAGTCCTATAGGGTATGACTGAGAGGCCTTGGAGTTTTCATCATGGGGGAGTTGTACTTATAGGTCCAGGAGGGATGAATTATTATTTTAGTGATCTTTTACCACGAACTTAATATTTAATTGGACAATCTTTTTATTACTATTAATATGCTTTTATTGATTCATTATAGTCTCACATCATAATGTAAATCATGTTGACGGGGGCATACTTGCACTCAGCATTTGGTGCTCCCCACCTCCCTGTTTCCCCTCTTCCCAATACAGAGACCTTGGTATACTCACATATGTACACATAGTCAATGGTAGAATTTCCATTAATGAACCTCACTCTTCCCTCTCCCCTTCCCTTAGACCAACCACATCCCTGGCTCCACTGAAGTTTCTCCTCCATTATCTGGAGTCCCTCTGATATCCCTATACTGCCTAGCTTCCACATATTAGAGAAAACATATGTCCCTCTACTTTCTGTGACTGGCTAATCTCACTTAACAAAATGTTCTCCAAGTCCATCCATTTTCTTGCAAATGACATAATTTTGTTCTTCTTTATTGCTGAGTAGAATTCCATTGTATGTATTTCCCATAATTTTTTAATCCATTCATCTGTTGATGGACACCTAGGTTGGTTCCATAATTTGGCTATTATGGATTGTGCTGCTATGAACATGGATATGCATATATTACTGTAGCTCTCTGATTTTGACCCCTTTGGAAAGATAGCCAGGAGTGGTATAGCTGCATCATATGGTGAATCCATTCCCAGCTTTCTGAAGAATCTCCACACTGACCTCCACAGCAGCTTTCAAGGTCTTGTTGAGGAAGTTTCTACCTGTGCCTATATGTTGGAGTGTTATATCTATTTTCTCCTCTAGTAGCTTCACAGTATCTGGTCTAACTTCCAGGTCTTTGATTCGTCTCAAGTTGACTCCTGTGTACGGTGAGAGGTAAGAATTTAGTTCCATTTTTCTACAAATGGATAACCATTTTTCCTAATACCATTTGTTGAAAAGGGTATGTTTTCTCCAAAGTATGTGTCTGGCACCTTTGTTGAAAATCAATTGGCTATAAGTGTGTGGATTTGTTTCTGTATCATCTGTTTTGTTCCATTGGTCTATGTGTCTGTTTTTTTTTTTTTTTTTTTTTTTTTTTTTTTTTTTTTTTTGTT
>PVJS01055039.1:0-12773 GCA_004027185.1 Glis glis | reverse complement strand
GGGCACTGCTTTTACATGCATCATACTCCAAAACTGTGACCTAAATAAACCTCTATTCTTTATAAATTACCCAGTGTGTGGTATTTTGTTATGGCAATAGGAAATTGAGACAATGTCTAATAATTTTGCGTGTGTGTGTGTGTGTGTGTGTGTGTTACTGTGGATTGAACTCAGGGGCACTCTACCTCCGAGTTACACTCCCAGCCCTATTTTTTTTTACTTTTTAGTTTTGAAACAGGGCTTCACTAAGTTGCGGATGGCCTCATTAAGTTGTTGAAGCTGGCCACAAACCTGCAATCCTCCTGTCTCAGCCTCCCAAGTATTGGGATTACAAGCGTGTGCCACCACACCAGGCTTCATAATGGTTTTGATATGCAATTTCCTGATGATTGTTAAGGTTAAGCATATTTTCATATACCTACTGGGCATATGTATGTATTATTTGGAGGAAAGTTTGTCAAATCTTTTTCTGATTGTCAATTGGATTATTTCTTTTCATTATTGAGTTATATTCTCAATTCTGGGTATATAGTTAAAACTATTGAAATTAGGATCTCAATAACTCGCTACATATCCATGTTCTTGCAGCATTATTCACAGTAGACAAAATATCAAAGCAAATAAGTATCCACCAGTGGATTAATGTATAAAAATACATAGTATATACATGCACTATTACTCAGTCCTTAAAAAGCAGGAAGTCCTGAAACAGCATGGATGAAATTGGAAGGCAGTAAGCTAAGTAAACTAAGTCAGGAAAACAACGACAAATACTGCCCATTTTAACTTATATGAGGCCTCAAAAATTCAACACCCATAATAACAGATGGTAGATTGGTAGTCGTCAGAAGCTGGGGGATGGAGAAACAGGTACTTGCTGTTCAACAGATATAAAGTTTTAGTTATATAACATGAATAAGTAACAGAGTTTTGCTCCAAAACATTGTGCCAAGAGTTAAAAATAATTCATTATGCATTACAAAATTTGGTAAAAGAATATATGCCATGTTAATTTTTTTTTTTTTTGCGGTACCAGGGATTGAACCCAGGGGTGTTCTACCTCCGCGCTATACGCCCGGCCCTATTTTTTATCCTTTATTTTGAAACCGGGTCTCACAAAGTTGCAGAGGGCCTCACTAAGTAGAGAGAGAGAGAGACAGGGAGAGGGAGAGAGAGAGAGAGCTGAGGCTGGCCACGAACCCGGATTCTCCGGTCTCCGCCTCCCAAAGTACTGGGATTACAAGTGTGCGCCACCATGCCCAACTTCATGTTAAATGTTTTACCACAATAAAAATAAAATTAAACTAATATCCATGCATCTTGGAAACATCTTGGTTTGAAAATGCTTTCATTAACCCCGAATGTTAACATAACTGAGAAATGATTAAATGTAACCATTGATAAATAATTCCTCTTCTTCTAGCTGAAAGTATTAACACATTGCCTTTAATTTTATATATGCTTCGACAGAGATAATTTTCATCAATTCCTTGCAATTGTAGCTATATATCATGGTATCTACTCTGTAACTAGGGAGGAGAGTAATTTAGGGTTATTCTGATGCATTACACAATAGTGTGCTTAAAATGTTTTGAAATATTTCCATGCATCTCTATTGCTTGGTAGTATATCTAGGGTAGTTATTTGTATAAAATAATATTGTGATTACTTGGTATTGAAGAGATACCTATAAAGCAAAGTTATAGCACTTATACAAAATACTGGTAAATACTAGCGTTCCAAGTTCAAAGTAATGAAAGACAAAAAGATACCATTTTAAAAGCAATAAATAGCAGACTATTGAAAGTCAAACTAGTTGAAAGTGTATGGGAAATAACCACTTTACTACGCCACTGGAACTTATAAACCATCATCATCAAGTGTCATAGGGTATTCATTTAGGTCATGTTTCCATAACAGAGGTGATACCCTTTTACTAAAAAAAGTTAGTTATGAGGCCCATTTTGTGAATAACCTTCAATTTTTATCAAAGTCTTTTTCCACTGTGTTTACAAGGTAAACCAGCTGTGAAAGGTGCAAACATTATAGTTTGTATTCAGTGAAGATCTGTCATTTTGTGCTTACTGCAAGGCAAATGGCTGTGCCAGTTGGGACTACAATTTATCAAGCTGGCAGAGTGACAATTTTCATTGTTGTAGAAAAATTTATCATGGATATCCAATTCTAAACAGTTAATATTGAAGGAAGGTCTGAGCAGGTGACTTCAACTTTGTTTTATCAGTATTGTAATCATTAATGACACTGACCCAAGAGATGAAGAGCATTTGGGTTCCTGAAACCTGGAGCACATCCCTCTGACAGATTTATCTGCCTCAACTGCTACCAAGAGTCCCTAAGTTTCAGGAACAGATGTAATATAACAAACTGGCTTCTCCCTACAGAACAATGAAAATCCTTTTTGTCACAGCTGCTTCAGAATGAACACAGGCAGGGCAAAGAAAATAGGATGCTAAAACATTAATTCTCAAAATTACATGAATGGCTTAAACTTCTAGTTAATCTACCTGATAAGGAATGAGTGAAGACATTGACTTGTTTTACAGCAGGACCATTATATATCCATAAGTTGTTTCCAAATTATAATTCTTCAATATGATTTTTTGATGCGATATGGACATGCAGACAATCACTTTGCCAGTAATACATTCCATTGACTTACTGTGATCCTAAGTCACTGGCTGCCAGCCCTAGTGTGCCAACATTGGATAAAAGTCCACAAATTCTAATTAGAAAGAAGTATTTGTATAAAGAATTGGTTGATGACCAAAACATGGGTGACAGGGAATTCAAAACATTATTCTAGTATGATAAGGTCTTGGGTATCTGTCTAATTTGCCAGCAGATAAATCAATTTTTAAAGATATGTTAGACTAGCCCATAACTGTGTTATTATAAATTTGAAGGATATGTTCACTTTATCTATCATAGGGAAAGGGTCAGGTGAGAACTGGAGATGGGGTAGAGTTGGTAAATTTTGTATCTTAGTCTAGATGACAATATTTGGGCATGGACTTAAATATCAAAGAGAAGAAAATGTCTCATAATTAATTTGGCCTTCCAATCTATTCATTCCCACATAACAAAATGCATATATTTTTCTAAAGCATTTGCATGTGCACACATACATACACATGCACACACACACGTACACATGAACAACCAACTGCCCCAGAAATTAGTTCAACCATGTCCTTCATTACCTACAAATTTTTCTGCCTTTATTCTTATCTCCCTTTATTTTGTTTTAGATAAATTTTTAAACTGTCTCCATGGAGATAATCCTCTGATAATAAAAAATTATTAATAAAAATGGCTTAGTGTATATCATGAAGTATATAATTTTTTCAATTTCTTATTTTATTCTCATGATACCTCTTTGATGTATTAATTATTATTGCTACCTTTTCACAGATTAAAACTAAAATTTAGAAGGTTTAACAGATTAAAAATTATGTAAATATTAAACAAAGAGGCAAAATATTAACTCAAATTTTCCTGTTTTCATATCTTGGAGTTTTAATTGTTAAACCATAATGTTCTAAATCTCTAACCTCTTTTGCTGTGATCCTTAGACTATCAGTTATGTTTTTTTTCTCATCACTCCACTGTCTTCATTGTCTCCTTCAGTTGTACCTTTTCTACAATCATGCTTAAATGTTTTCCATGAGAAAATGAATGAGCAGGTGAGTGGAGGAAAAGCAGTAGGAAAATAGATACAATTTGTCTCAGATGTGTTCCTTTTAAACTTACTGGTATATCTTCATTCTTACACAAATTTAAGAAAATCAGCTTTCCCCTTAACTCCACTTCTTCACTTACTACTATTTATTCTTCATCCTATACAAGAGACTTGGAGACAAAGAAACTTCAGATAAATGAAGAGAGATACCAGTAGAAGAGTGGAAGGGGGTAAGAGGAGGAAGGTGGGGAGAGGAAAAAGGAGACTTTATGAAGGAAACAGTTCAAATAATGCCATGTGCATATATGAACCAATCTCAATAATATGTACAGGGAAGTGGAGGGAGCAGGGTGGGACCCACAGGGAAACACACCAAATGCTGTGTGCATGCATGTTCCTATCACTGTGAACCTCATTATGATATATGATTACAATGAACCAATAAAAACTTATTAAAATTAATTTCATCTTTAATTCCTTGAACTAATCACCAGCGTTAATGACTTCCTACTTCTGAAATTCAGCATTTATCAAACTTCATTTCACTTGACTTATCTTTCATTATTGCCATTTTCCTGTAAATTTCTTCTCTCTTGACTTCCTACACAATCCTGTATTTTTGAATGGGATGACTTAGATTTTTTTATTTACTCCCCTTCCATCTGAAACATTAGTGCTATTCTTCAAGATCCTCTGCTTATCATCTTTGGTTGATACCAGAGAGGGTCTCATTACCACAATTATCTCAATTCTCACCTGTTATTTATATCTTAGTTTAATTTTTAATACCAGGACTACAAATCTTCTGAATCTTTGTTTAATCTGTTCCTTCCCATACTACCTTAATTTCTTTACTCATGATCTTTTACTTGTACTGTTGCAAAATTTCCTAACCAGGGTCATTGCTTATAGTCTCATCTTCACAAGTCTACCTCTACACTGTCCTCTGCAAGAGCCTTATAAAACATGTGTATCAATATCATTCACTTGCAAATCTTCAGTGTTTCCTGCCACATATATCCTAAATGCTAAGCCCTTTGATATGACACTTTACAGTATTGGCAATCTGGCCTCATTTACCTTTATGACAATATAACAGGATGATCACACATGTATATCACTTTGATGTTGCACTGCACTATTTGCCAGTCTTGGAATGCACTATTTTTTGCATACTTTTATCATTTTAAGTGTCTTGTGAATAATTGTAATGTTATTCTAGTAATTCAGTATGCTTATTAAACACTGATTATCCCTCAAGAATCATTAAAATATTGCTTTCTTTGTGTGGTACTGGGGATTGAAACCTAGGGCATTCTACCTCTGAAGTACACCCTCAGTGTGGGAAACTGTTCTAAGTCTAAAAATATTGGCTTAAAGATTTATAGCTTTTTGCTTGCTTTGTTAGAAGACTACCTTTCTTGAGGGAACTGAAGACAGTGACCTTGATGCCCCCTCGCTTTCTAAGTTATTTCCTCCTGTTTTACTATACCTGTTGCTTGCTTTGCTTTAAGGTGAACCTCGCCACTCTTGCAAAAACTAGCAGATAACAACTTATCTTCTAAAGCATTCCCAACCAAATGCTCTACTCCTTAGCCAGAGAAAATTAATTATTTGATGACCTAGCCTTAATTCTGTAAACCTGTAATAAAAGGAAGAGCTGAGCTTTGTTCTAGGGAGTTTGGCTCTTTTGCCTTCTCCCTGCTCACCTCTTCGAGACCAGGAATAAAATCTCAAGAGCATTTATTTCATTGCATCGTCCCATGCCCTGCTGGTACAAAGCCTGGCACCCCAGCTGTATTTATTATTTTTATTTTGAAACAGGGTCTTGCTAAGTTGCTGAGGGCCTCAATAAGTTGCTGAGGCATTTTCCTATAAATTTGTCCTCAAACCCTTGATCCTCCTAATCTCAGTCTCTCAAGTACTGGGATTACAGGAGTGCGTCACCATGCTCAGAAAAATATTCTTTTTTATAAACCTTATTTACTCAGTGTCACATAATTTCTCCTTCCTATGAATGCCCATACCATATTATACTCACAACTATCATAACATGCACCATTTGTGTTGTAATTTTGTTTTTTTACATATCAATCTCCTCTACTGTATGTGAGAGCAGCAAAGAAGGGACGTTGTCTTACTCATCTCTATAATATTAAGCCCCAGTAAATATTATGAATTTGTTATGTTCTGAATGTATCTCCCCCAAAATATGTTTGTTGAAAGCCTGCTTCCCAATGGGAAGGTATTTGAATATGGAGTCTTTAGGGGGAGTGAGTATGTGTGTCATAAACAGAGAGCCCTTGTGAGGGGATCAGTGCCCTTATAAAAAGAGAAATAATATATTTTGCTTTCTTTCTCTGCCATGTGAGTATATAACAAAATGTCTGTCTGTAAATCAGAAGGAGGTCCTTCATTAGAAACTGTACTACTAAAATCTGGATCTTGGACTTCCCGGCATTAAAATCTGTAGGGAATAAATTTCTATTATTTAAGCTACTCAATCTATGATATTTTTGTTGTAGCACCTCAAATTGACTGAAATAATACTCAAGAAGTATCTGCTGAATCAATTGATGAACTGATGGGTGCAGTTTGTTTAGCCAGTACCTAGTTTCACACCAAGAGGGTAAAGATCAACCACAAGTATAGAATGATTTTGTCAACTGATTATAGCCTTTAATTAATAATCATACCATTTTGTAATTAAAATGTAGTAAAATAAAATCATGTATTGCTTCAACTGTAAAAAATTCTGGTTCTAAATCTTAAGATAATCTAAGCCCTTTACCCACATCTAAGAAGACATTTAGAATAAAAAGAATGATAGAGGAAACACAATCTATTCCAGTGATATATATGGAGCGATGAGATAGATGTTTATATGACATGTTCAGATGACCAGGTATCAGAAATAAATATTTTTGACAATCCAATCTAAATAACATATGGCTGTGGACAGATTCGTAATAAGTAAAATTCCCTAACAAACACTTTTTCCACATTATTGTATTTGTACAACTTCTTTAGAAAAGTTTTAAGCCAGATTGACTGTATAAAGTTTTCACTAAGAATATTATTGCTTCTATACATTAATAATTTTTTTCATTGCTTGAAACACCCAGGAGATTTATTTATTTATTTAGAGCCCATGGAAAGAAAAAGTGCTGGGATATAGAGATGAATAAACATGGTTCTTGCTTTCAGGTAGTGAAAAAGAATGACAGGGTACAGGAAGTTTTAAAATTATGTTGTAAGAAGTGAAGCAGTATACTGGGCACTTTTATAGTCTGTGTTTTGACTAAATAATCTTTGCTTCATTAAAATCCGTCCTTCCTCTTCCACTCTGTTTAAGGAAATCATTCTTCTGCCAATGAGTGGAAAAGAAATAATTGCCAACAATCTTTCAGCTTTCTTGTCAAGTAAAAACAGAAGGGGCTGGGCATGGTGGCGCACCCTTGTAATCCCAGTACTTTGGGAGGTGGAGACTGGAGGATCCGGTTCGTGGCCAGCCTCAGCTCTCTCTCTCTTTCCCTGTCTCTCTCTCTCTCTCTCTCTCTCTCTCTCTCTCTCTCTCCCTAGTGAGGCCCTCTGCAACCCGGTTTCAAAATAAAGTATAAAAAAAATAGGGCCAGGGGTGTAGCACGGAGGTAGAATGCCCCTGGGTTCAATCACCGGTACCACACACACACACACACAAAAACAAACAAACAGAAGGGAAGCCATGGTATTTGGGATGTATTCAACAACAAAATAAATAGTTTTGAGGGTTAAGTTCTGTTGAAGTTTTATTCTAAAGTGAGTATATTAAGTGGCTATGTCATAATCGAATGTGGAATGTTGTTCAATGTTTAGAAATCATTTTTCAATACATAATATCCAAATATTTGATTCTAAACAAATAAAATATTTAACACATTTTTCTATGTAATCTTTTCAAAAGAAAAACCAAATAATTTTGCATCATATCTGTGAAGCAATTAATGCTCTCTGTCTCATAAATACAAAATTAGACTAACTGATTTCTCTTCCTAGAGGCAAAGCCCCTTTCCTCTCTTTCTTTCATAGCATTGTCTGAATAGCACTTCCCTTCATAAAATCCTGCTTTGGTTTATCACTGGCTCTGGAATAAAGTCTTTAATTTTTTTCTGATAGCAATTACTTCCGCCCTATCTTTTCAGGACTCGGTTACCATTCTTCTTCTCCATATGTGTTCTTGCTGCATAAAAAATCCATAATTTTCATGGAATTCAACATTCTGTTTCATACTACTCAGATTTTGTACATGTTGATTTCTCTGACTGGAATCGCTTTAGTTTCCAGCATCAACCTTAACTCATCAAAACCCCAGGTTAAATTTGGCTTCATTTTGAATCTTTCCTCAATTATTCCATGCAAAATTAGCAAATGCTCTTCTAAACTTTAAAAGCCAGTGTGAATTACTCAGTCTAACACTCATCACAAAATATTAATTTATTAATTTATTTGATTTCTTTCTAAGAATTTGAATTTCCTGTAAGTCAAAACCATGACTTCTTTTCAACATTTTGTTCACCATACCCTCAGTGAAATAATTGGCACTTAGTAAACACTCACTAAATTCAAATTGTGAATAAATTGAGTGAATAAATTTAATATATTCCCTTATGTATTAATTCATATAATATGTATTTATTAATTCTTTATCTTATGACCTGTACTCTGATCAAATTATTGGTATAATATGAACAGGATAGACATAGTTCTTGTCATTATGGATAAACATAGTAATAAAGATCAATCACAAGTATAGAATGATTTTGTCAACTGAATTGTTATAGCCTTTAATTAATAATCATACCATTTTGTTAAAATGTGGTAAAAATAAAATCATGTATTGCTTCAACTGTAAAAAATGTTGGTTCTAAATCTTAAGAAAGTCATCTAAATCCTTTACCCACATCTAAGAAAGAAGATATTTAGAATAAAAAGAACGATAGAAGAAACACAATCTAATCCAGTAATATATATTATCTATCTATCTATCATCTATCTATCTATGTATCTATCTATCTATGTATCTATCTATCTATCATCTATCTATATTATCTATCATCTACCTACTGATCTATATTTATGCTTTACCTGTTTTTCCTCACCACAGATTCAAAAACAGTGGTGGGATAACTGACCATGGAGTGAAACTTCCAAAACTATGAACTGAAATAGACCTTTCTTCTTTGTAAGTTGATTATCTCAGATATTTGTTACAGTGATGTAAATCTAATTAATCTATGTAGCAAACAACTGTAAGACTATATATTCTCTTTCTCATTGGTCTCTTCATGTATTTATATTGCCAATCATTACTCACTTTCTTTTTGTATGAAATGACTTTCACTTTCTTTAATCTTCTAAAAATTCCATGATGATCATTTTCCCATTCTCTTTACTATTTCAGAATTTGTCCTTTGCAATCATTGCTTGCCATTTTATGCAGAAAGAGGAGGTAAAAATGTCTGTTCAGTCACCCATCTAGAATTCAAACATCCTTCCATTTTAGATACTAGTACAATGAAAGTTTAGATAATGAAAAGGTGCTATGTTGATTAATATAACATTATGCAAAGGATAAAATGTTAATACAATGATCTCAAAAGTGCCTGGATAACCATTTGAAGATATAAACTTTTGGTTAGAAGGAGAATATATGACATATCTCCTATAGGCAGCACTGTAAAACTATGCCCAAACAAAGGCTCCTCATTTTCAACTAGCAATTTGATGACATAATCCTAGCTAAAGAAGCCAAGAGTGCAAAGAACTTATAACAGTCATCCTTCCACTTTTATGTTAACAAAGAGTTTTCTGTTCATATTATTTTCAGGCCTAATGGAGTGGGTCAGTGATATACAGGCAGACAATTATTAGAGTCTTTTTGGTCAAACAGAATAACTAGAAATGTCTACTACAATTTGCCTAGGTTGCTCCTTCTGATAAAAACATACATTTTATTCAACATCTTTCTTCTATCACAACTTAGTCTCATGCTCAGAGCCACTTTATAACCTAGATATAATCTAGAATTTTAGATCCGCATTGGTATACTGATAAGTGAAATTTATATGTATATATAATCATATATATAATCATATATATATACATATATATGATTGTGTTCTAGAAAATATGGGAAGTATAGCCTTTTATCATGATGGCAAATCACAGTGACCTAACTTTATGTTTGTGTACTTCTTGAGAATATTGATTATACAATATCAGATGTAGAAGGAAAACTGCTATATTTTCTCAAGCTTTCAGAGACTGTATTCCTTTCCTGTCAAATTGTGAGGATATATTTTTCTTTAGTTGCTAAATATCCCAACCCCTGGAAGTATCCTTATTTGTTTTGAAGAAAAATAAAATAGACCACAATCTCTAAGTGTAATTTCAAATTAATGAAATTTATTTCCATCCCTCTCTCCCTCCCTTCCTTCCTTTCCTCTACATTAAGGCTCTTATACATAGATAGCAATGTAACCTACAGTATAGAGGAAGAGAAAAAACTGTATAAATATACATCTCAAAGTAACACAAATAGTTTGTCTGATTTTTCCAAATGAATTGACAAGTTTTTTATGTGCAAACCTTGCTTTGTATTCTATTTTGAATCTAATGCCTTTTTATAATCATTGGAAAATTTCATCACAAAGCTTTATTATTTTGTAGTTACACAAATAATTTAAAGTCAATTAAATATAGGTTTATTGATTACTTAAATGATATTCCAAAACAACATGAAAATGGATGAAGACTCCATGATAATAATATTTATCAATACATAAATTTCAAAATGTTTCTTAATGAAACACATACACTGCTATAAAACATAGTTATGTGTAGTAAGGGTCACAGTATATTTATCAACAAATACTTGGAAATTATTTTATTCTGTCTCCCCTATGGGAAGTCATCTAATTAGAATAAATCACATTTTCATGAGTGATACCAATGCTTCTTCTAATTTCTTAACTGATTGTTTTCTTTTGCCTAGTATATTGACTCCAGTGTTCTGATTTGGACCTTCTATTTTAATCTATAAATCATATGTGATATCAAAAATTTCTATAGTGTCAGTTGCAAATACAGGGTTAATACCTCTCAAAATTTTAATTTAGTTCTCCACCTTAAGTGCAGGTAACTAGTCAACTGTTTCGCAGACTTCTCTAGATGTTTTATAGATACTTCAATATCTGCATATCTGAAAACATAATTTTTAAAATTTAATTTTTTATTGGTGCATTGTTATCATACATCTTGATGGGTTTCAGGGTGGTAGAAGTATACATGCACACATCTGTCAATTAGCCCTCCCCCAATTCCCACCCCATTCCCTTCCCCCATTCCCTCCCCCTTCCCTCCTTCTCGTGCTCAGCATAGTAGTTGACTTTGATAAATTTGTGTATGTACATCCTGTGCATTAGGAAAACATAAAACTTTAAAACCAAAATGTATCTTTCTCTTGCATTTCCTATTCTAGTAATGATAGGAGGTTCTCCTCAGACACCTCTAGACTGTACATCAAGACTTCTCCCAAAATAATGGCTTTATTCCATAGGTTCCAAACACCTATCTTGGGGATGTTTTCAAATGTTGATATTTTAATTTTGAATATTTATCTCCATTCACATTGCCACCACACTTTCTTAAGGTATCCTCTACACCCTGCACCACTGCAATACACTATGATAAATATTCTGATTTCCATCACTACAGCTTATTCTCTGATCTTCAGTTGGGGTGATATTTTTAACGTAAATCTGATTAAATCACTCATTAGATTCCATTACTCTAAGGGAAATATAAAATATAAAAAGAATTACCAGATAGTCATTCTCTCTAGGTCTCTGAATTCAAGTTGTTATTTCTTGAAAACACCAAACATTTCCATTTCAGGATTTTGTAATGCTATACCACTAGTGGTAATATTGTTTTCCCCATTATTTTCTCCTAATTTCTACTCATTTTTTGAGACCACTTCCTTTAAGAACTCCTTGGCTTCTTCCCTTACATATATTAGATTTTTCATTATATTTTCCAATAACTCCAGGTACCAATATCTTCTCAGCCATCCCATGTGTTTTCTGACTTGCTTCCCCATTCATTTGGTTTTTTGAAATCTGGAATGTACTCTGTTTTTTACCTCAGCAAGCCTTGACTATGAAGACTTATTCTACATGTCTAATTTTTATCTTAAATTCTTCTCCAACTCAGAATTTTATTCTGGGGTACATTTAGCTTTCCTAATTTTCTTTCTTTCCTTCTTTCTTTCTTCTTCCTCTTCCTCTTCCTCCTCTCCCTCGCTCTTTCTATTTTTTGTGAATTAGAGATTGAACCCAGGGACATTCTACCTTTAAGCTATACTTCCAGTACTATTTTCATTTTTTACTATAAAATAGGGTCTAACTAAGTTACTCCACACTGGCCTGAAACTGTGATCCTCCAATCTCATCCTCCCAAGTACTGGGGTTATATATGTGTGCACCACTAATCCTGAGTACTTTCCTTCTTTTCTAAATAATGATCCTGGGTAATCTAGACTTGAAACTTGAAAGCTCATTCCTTTAATATTGCATATGGCACTCACCCCAAGTGATTTTATACTGATGTGATCCATGTTATTGTCATCTTTCAACAAAATCACTGTAAAGTCTATTTTTTCCTGCACGCAGTCTCATCTCTTCCCAAGGATAACTCATTCCTTATACTACTGTCAATATAATCTACCAAAAAAGTAAATCTGATATGGCACTGGTTTCTCTGAGTTAAACCTTCTGATGCACCTTCATTGAATTTCTAATATAATCTAAACTCCACAGAATGTCTTTCAGAATGCTTAGTAATCTGTTCTGCACTTAATTTCTTTATTCTGTCCCTGAAAGATACACCACCTTCTAATGATAAATGTATTGTGTTCTGTTGTTCTCTTCCATTTTTTTTTATGTTTTTATTGATGCATTTTAGTCTCACATCACAATGAGTATCAGTTTGGTGTTAACATACATGCACACAGCTCTTGGTGTCCCTCCCCCCC
>PVJS01055038.1:0-12773 GCA_004027185.1 Glis glis | reverse complement strand
ACACACACACACACACACGCACGATGGAACCTTCAGGTGATGCTGATAAAAGTACCTGCAAACAGGAAGAAGGAAGTCTTGCCTCCCCTCCTCCTAACTACTAGTCTTTATGTAGTATCCTCTAAATACTAATCTTTATGTAGTAGCAGAATCTATTGGGAAAACATCTGGCAATGAAAAATGTAGGTTGAGAGATCCTCAGCCCCACCATCACAGAAGAGACTATATAGAAGATATATTTGGAATCAAGAAACAGTAAGCCAGTGACCTCTTTACTGACTTAGCTGTTTTTCTTAGGTTTTGAGAAGTTGTGATAAACTTTAGAGGTATGAAGTGTTGTTGCACAGATTCATTATGAGCCCAGTGTGGGTTTCAGCAGTGGCATTCTTGCCCGCTTTGGACTTTTTCTTGGTTTCCATTGACATTCCCTAGTAATCTTTTAGAGGATTACTTTCTTTGAATCTAACAACTGGGAGAAAGAGTAGTTTTTTGTTTTTGGATCATTGATTCCTGGGGTATCTGAACTCTGCTTTTGAACTTTTTTTTTTTTACTTTGACCTATAATGAGAAACAATTAGAATCCCAAACATACAAATTTTAATATTTAATAGAATAGTTTTATGAAATAGTACTTGATTCTATTAAATGACACACACCAATAATTTCTTTTCTAGTGTATTCTGTTCTTTAAAAGACTGATCACAACTCACTAAATCAACTGTGTCATCTATAGTTTGCTAAATACTGTTCAGAGCAATAGTATGATGAAGGGAAATAGATATAAATAAATAGATAGTAATAAGTACTTTCTCCTGCTTAATCATATGAACTTGGGCATGTATTGGTTATTGTTGTTCCTTTGAAGGTTTCTGGTCCATTGTTTTTCCTTAAATTCAGGGTGAGAAGAAAGATTTTTTTAGGGCCGATCTTGAGTTCTGGTGGTGGAGGAAGATACATACAAAATAGTGTTGCAACTGGACACCTTATGTTTCCTCCATTCCCACCCCCTTCTCTTAGAGAAAAGCCAGTAATTCCTCATTCATTAGTTTGGCAAATATTTGAGGGCCTTCTGTGTAAAATCTTGAGCTCAGGTTAGAGGATGCAGCTATTAAAAACACAAATGTGAGCTTTGTTCTTGTGGAACTTATATTCTAGAGGGGATATTGTTGTCAAATGATTGATTATACATTTAATTTTATAATTATAGATAGTGGTGGGGAATTAGGCCTAGTCTGGGGTAGCAAAATATGCTCTGAGTTGAAAAATATTCAATCTGAGATATGAAGGATGAGTATAATTAGCTAGAAAAAGATGGAAATGAGGTTGAACTGGGGAAGAAAGAATATTCTTTGAAAGAATAACCTGTGTTTTCTGGTGAAATAGGAAGGATCAAAGTGAGAGAAGGAAAGAAGGCTGTTTTGGCTCTTTGCATAGAGAGAGGTGGACATACCACAGTGCAGGAGGAGGATGGGAAGGCAGAGCGGATTCGGATCACATAGGGCTTTATAGGTCAATTTATTGACCTATATAGCCAGAGTCAAGGGAAAGAATTGGAAAGATTAAGAAAAAAAATGATTTGAAGATATTTGTCTTTTTTTTTTTGGTGGTGGTACTGGGGATTGAACCCAGGGACATTCTACATCTGAGCCATCCCCTCAGCTCTTTTTATTTTTATTTTTTGAAACAGGGTCTTGCTAGGTTGCTAAGAGTCTTGCTAAGTTGCTGAGACTTAGTTGTCTCGAACCTGTGATCGTCCTATCTCAGTACTGGATTGCAGGCGTGTGCTACAGCGCCAGCTCAGTTGTGTCTTTAATTCCACTATAGGCGTAGTATGGAATGGAATGCAGAGGAGCAAGAGAATGTCCTAAGGGGACCTGGGAGGCTATTGCATTAGTTTGACCAAGAGGTGAGTGTGATGTGGATTAGGATGGCAGCTTGGGAGGGTAAAGGTGGATGACTTCTCCAAAAGTTACTTATGAGGTGAAATGGAAAGAAGTGGTTAGATTTAAGGGTTGAGAGAGAAGTAGGAGTCAAGGGTAACACCATAGGTTTCTGGTATGAGTTGCTGACATTGGGAATGATGGACAAGCAACAGGCTTGGGGGAACATTAATGAGTTAAGCTTTGAACACACTGAGTTTAAGGTTTGAGATCTTACTAAGGTTATCAGGTATTTTACAAATATAATTGTTTTTCCTATTGTGCAGATGAGGCAGTTATTAAGTAGGCAGAACCAGGATTTTATTTTTATTCCTTGCTAAGAAGGCAAAGATTGGAACATGTTTAAATGTTATTCAGAAGAAACCAGAAGAGAAAGAGATGTCACAGATAGTAGGAAGAAAGGAAGGATAATACTTAGTGTAAAGCTAATGAGAAGATGGTTTTAGATATTGCACTCATAGGAAAAATGATGTCCCCACTATTTTATACAAAGAGAAGGAAAGTGTATATGTGGGTTAGTTTGTAGATTTGGTGTTAAGGGAAATACCTGTTGATGGCTTCTGTTTTCTCTTCAAACTAGGAAAAAAAAACGTTCTTTTTAAGACCAGGAGTTAGAGAGAATTGAGATTTAAGGACAGTGTGTTTAAAAATAGTTTTTGAGGAAAGTAGAGTTAATGAGTCAAATAATGACTCAGAGTGACTAAAGGAGAAATCGCTGTTTTTAATTCAGAGTTTAAAATGATGTTTTACCAACATTGTAACAACAAAGGAAATAAATCTAATTAGATGCTAAATGATATGATACTGTTAATAAACATAGAAAAGAGCCAGGCATGGTGGTGCACGCCTGTAATCCCAGTACTTGGGGGTGGAGACAAGAGGATCACAGGTTGGAGGCCAGCCTCAGCAACTTAGAGAGGCTCTCTGCAATGTAGTAAGACCCTGTTTCAAAATAGAAAATAAAATAGGGCTGAGGGTGTATCTCAGAGATAGAATGCCCTTGGTTTAATCCCCAGTACCACACATACCAAAAATAAATTAATTAAAAAAATGGGGCTGGGGGTGTAGCTTAGAGATAGAATGTCTTGGGTTCAAACTCCAGAACCACACACACGCGCATACACACGCATGCACGCACGCGCGCGCACACAGACACACAAAATAAATAAATAATAAAAACAAAAAAATAAATAACTAATAAATAAAAGTAGGGCTCGGGGTGTAGCTCAGAGTTATAATGCCCTGGGTTCAATCCCCAGTACCACAGGTTGTGGGGGTGCATAGAAAGGCAAGAATAGGAGGAAAAGATTTATTGAAGAAAGTTGAACTTAAGTTTGGCCTTGACACATGGGTATATAAATTTGATAGGAAGACTACAAACCAAAGATGAAGGGGGTCCTTAGTGGTACTTGGTAATGATTCATTTGATGATAATCCTTTTATGTCAACGTTTTAGTGAATTTGGAGGTGAGACCATACCAGGACCTGCATTTGACCCAGCAAGTCACCCAGCTCCAGCTCCTGCTCCTTCCTCCTCGTCAGCGTTTCGACCTGTGATGCCATCCAGGCAGATCGTAGAAAGGCAACCTCGGATGCTGGACTTCAGAGTTGAGTACAGAGACAGAAATGTTGATGTGGTACTTGAAGACAGCTGCACTGTTGGTAAGGATTTCTATACCTTAAAGCCTTCACAAATGAGTAATTCATTAGGTACATACTCAGTTTATGTTCTTTTCTTTTGAGTTGACTGCCAAAAATAGGGGTGGGGAGGGAGCAAACCAAAACTGATACTTTCCCATACAGATTATTATGCTCTGTGTTGAGCTTGAGGTAAATTAAAGAATAACTTTTTTGTTTGTTTCACATATATGGAATAGTGTATCATGTCTCTTTAGGGTGGATACAAATCAAACATCTAGGAGCTTAAAAAAGTAATTATTGAGTACATTGCATATCCACTTTATAACTAAAGCTTATTCATTTTCCATATTATGTGTCTTAGTTTTCTGCTGCTAAAACAGAATACTGGAGCCCGAGTAATTAGTAAAGAACAGAATTTTGCTTTTTCACATTTCTGAAGCCTGGGAAGTTGAAGATCAAGGCACTGGCAGGTTCAGTGTCTGGAGATGGCTGCTCTGTGCTTCCAAGATGGTGCCTTGATGCTACATCCTCTGGAGGGAAGGAACACAGTGTTCTCACAACGCAGAGGCAGAAGGAGTGAGCTTTCTCTGTCAAACCCTTTAATAAGGGCACCTAAGCCGATTCATGAGGGCAGAGACCTCTTGCCTAATTATTTTTTAAAGGTTCTTCTTCTCTTTCTAATCTAGGGGTGCTCTATCACGGAGCCATGCCCCAATCCTTTTTATTTTTTTAGTTTAGAAAAAGGGTCTTGCCAATTTGCTATGCACTGGCCTCAAACCTGTGATCCTTCTGTCTCAGCCTTCCAAGTACTGGGATTATAGGTGTGAGCTACCACACCCCCCTCAGGCTCTACTACTTTTAATACTATTGCATTGATACTATTTGACATATTCAAAGCGTAGCACATAGATATTAGATGTGAGAAGTGTTTCCATCACTTTTTTTCTCTGCCAGTTGAAAAAATAGTACCCTGTTGGAGGATATTCAAAGTATATGCCTGCCATTTCTGGACACATGATTTATCAAGTCACTGTAGCTTAACTATGTTGAACTCTCATTTTGTTCATATTATTTGATCCAATTTTATTGTATATCCAGAAATTGTATTAATTTCTATTTTAATGTTGCTTTGCCTTAAATCTAGATATTTCTGAAATTTTGCCTTTGTTCCCTTTGTAGAAGATCCTTTCCTAATTTAATTTCACTAATAGACCTTGGAAAGGAAAATTATTAAAAGAGTGATCATTCCCAAACACTAATCAGATTATGTTATTCTTTTTTTTTTGAGGTACTGGGGATTGAACCCAGGGGCATTCTAATTCTACCTCTGGGCTATCCCCCTCAGCTCTATTTTTTTATTCTTTATTTTGAAACAGGGTCTCACTAAGTTGGGAAGGGCCTCACTAAGTAGCTGAGGGTAGCTGCACTAACCTGGATCCTCCAGTCTCAGCCTCCCAAGTACTGGGATTACAAGCATGCACCACCACACCCAGCTTCAGATTGTGTTATTCTAAAACCATTTGCAAACTGTCCATTGTTTTTAGGATACAATTCAAATCTTTAACATAGCCTGTAAGTTCCTGCTTGATTAGGCCCCAGCCTGTATTGCTCATCTCATCTGTTACCACTTGCTCATTATGCTGTGTTACTGGCCTTTTTCTTCCTCTCTCCCTCCCTCCTTTCTACCCTTTATTTTTTATTTTGAGACAGGGAAGTTGCTGAGGTTGTCTCAAACTTGCGATCTTCCTGTCTCATCCTCCCAGGTCCTGGGATTACAGACATGTGCCACTGTGCCTGGCTATACTTGTTTCTTATTCTGCCTAGATTCTTCTTATAGATTAGCTACTTCTCCCTGTGTCCATTTCTGTGACACTAAATATTCTCTACAGTCCTTTTTTCCATTAAAAAACATATTACATGATATTTACCTTTTTAATAAATTTCTAAGTATAATATTGCTAACTGTATGCATATTTCCATCTTACATAACTAGAACTCTGTATCCACTGGACAGCAATTTTCCCCATTTTCCCCTCCTCTGGTCCCCTGGCAGCCACCATTCTATCTTTTGTTTCTGTGAGTCTGGCTTTTTGAAATACATTATAGTAGTAGAATCATGCAGTATCCATCCTTCTGTGACTGACTTATTTCACTCAGCACAATGACCTCACGGCTTATTCATGTTGTAGCATATGGCAGGACTTTCTTCTTTTTTTATTTTCTCGGTACTGAGGTGAGGTTTCAATTCAGAGCCCCTGAGCATGTAGCGCTACCACTGAGCTACACACCGGCCCTTATTTATTTTGAGATAGGGCTTCACTAAGTTGCCCAGGCTGGCCTCAAACTTGTGATCCTCCTACTTCAGTCTCCTAACTGGGACTACAGGCATGCACACCACTGTGCCCACCAACTTTCTTCTTTCTTAAGGCCAAATAATATTTTCACTGCATGTGTATACCACATATTTTTCCATTCATCTCTCAGTGGGCATTTAAGTTGTTTCTATCTTATGGCTACTGTGAATAATGTTGCAATGAACAGGGAGTACAAACATTGTATATAAACATTGTTTCCAATTCTTTTGGCCATATGCCCAAAAGTGAGATATCTGGCAGTTTTATTTTTTAACTTTTTGAGGAACCTCTGTAAGGTTTTCCATAGTGGTGGCACCATTTTACATTCTGATCACTATTGTCCTAACACTTTATCGACTGATTAATTAATACTGAGAATTGAACCCATGGGTGCTCTACCTCTGAGCTACACCCCCACCCTTTTTTATTTTTTATTTTGAAGCAGGATCTTCCTAAGTTACCATGCATTGGCCTCAAATCTGCCATCCCTGTCTCAGCCTCCCAAGGACTGGGATTGCAGGCATGTACCTATGCCCAGCTTATTTTATTTTTTAAATAATGGCCATCCTAGAAGGTATGAGGTAATATTTCATTGTAGGTTTGATTTGCATTTCCCTGATTAGTGATGTTGAGCATCTTTTCATATACCTATTGGCGGCCGGGCATGGTGGCGCGTGCTTGTAATCCCAATACTTGGGAGGTTGAGACTGGAGGATCCGGGTTCAAGGCCAGCCTCAGCTACTTAGTGAGGCCCTCTGCAACTTAGTGAGACCCTGTTTCAAAAATAAAGAATTAAAAATAGGGCTGGGAGTGTAGCTTGGAGGTAAAATGCCCCGGGTTCAAACCCCAGTACCGCAAAAACAAAACAAAAAAACATACCTATTGGCCATTTGTATGTCATCTTTGGAGAAATATCTTTTCTAGTTTTCCATCTATGTTTAAAATGGGTTATTGGATATTTTGTGGTTGAGTTGTAGAAGCTGTTGGTATATTTTAGATATTAACTCCTTATTAGATAAATGGTTTGCAAGTATTTCCTTTCATTCTGTAACTCACCTTTTCACTCTGTTTTACTTTCTGTGCGGAAGCTTTCTAATTTGGTATAGTCTCACTTGTCTGTTTCTGCTTTTTATTGCCTGTGCTCTTGGTGTCATTTTCAAGGAGGCACGGCCAAGATTCGTGTTATGAAGCTTTCCTCCTGTGTTTTCTTTTTCTGTTGGTACTGGGGATTGAACCCAGGGGCACTCTACCTCCGAGCTACACCCCCAGCCCTTTTTATTTTTTGTTTTGAAACAGGGTCTTGCTAGGCTGCTGAATCTTTCTACTTGCTAAGATGCTGGTCTCGAACCTGTGATCCTCCTGTCTCAGTCTCCCAAGTACTGGGATTATAGGCGTGCACCACTGTGCCTGGCTTCCTCTAGGAGTTTTATGTCTTGTATTTAAGTCTTTAATCAGCATACTACAATGAGTTTATTTTTGTGTATGGTGTAAGATAAAAGTCCAATTTTATTTGCTTGCACATGGATATGCAGTTTTCTTAGCACTGTTTGTTGAAGAGACTGGCCCTTCCCCTTTATGACTTCTCGACATCCTTGTTGAAGTTCATTTGACTATATACGTGTAGGTTTATTTCTGGGTTCTTCATTCTGTTCCATTGGTCTTTATGGAAGTACCAAACTATTTGGATTACTCTAGCTTTATTATTTGTTTTGAAGTCAGAAAGTATGAGCCTCCAGCTCTGTTCTTTTTCAAAATTATTTTGGCTATTTGGGGTCCCACATGGTTCTTTGGGAAGTTTAGGATTGTTTTTTATTATTTATGCGAAATATACCATTGGGAGCTGGGCATGGTGGTGCATACCTGTAATGTCAGCAACTTGGGAGACTGAGGTAGGAGGATTGAAAGTTTAAAGCCAGCCATGACAACTTAGTGAGGCCCTGTTTCAAATAAGTAAATAAATAAATAAAAATTAAAAGGGTTAGGGATGTAGCTCATGTCTGGTACTTTCTCTCTCTAAATTTTTTTCTACCTTTACTGCATTTGATCTATTAAGTTCTGTGAGTTTTAATGCAATATCACTTGAATCATCCTTTTTATTACAGTTACAGTTCAGGAATTAATTTCTTTGTATGGGCTGTTAAAATAAATGGTAGAACTAGCATTAAAATAATTCCATTATCTAATTTCCATATATTCCATTTGTTTTCCTCTAGCTTATATTTTCCGTAGTTGCCCCTAAGTGATCTTTTTAAAACGCAACTCTCCTCAGATTATCTTTAAGTGGCTATCTCTTTCCTATACTGGTATTTCATTTACACTTTCTTGTTTTAGCTCTCTAGAAAACTACTACTGAAATTTTAGGATCCCATAGAAATACATCCACTTCTGTGAACCTTCTTCTAGTCTCCATGGACATAGTTAACTTGAATTATTCCCTCTGATCCTATAAAATATGTACATACTTTTAAAATGGATTTTAAAACATCTTTATATGTGTTTCAGGTTTCCCTTGTATTCAAATACAAAGACCAAGTCTTACTTTTTAAATTCTTTCTTCAAATGCAGTGTTTAGCACAGTCATACCTGTTGAGGAAAGGAGTGGTTCTATAAAAGAGTATATGTATATATGTGTACATATATATATATTAATTCATCCACCATAGGACATTTAAAAAATATACTCATGCCAGGTATGGTGGTGCACACCTGTAATCCCAGCACTTGGGAGGCTGAGACAGGAGGATTGCAGGTTCAAAAACAGCCTCAGGAAGTAGTGAGACTCTCATCAACCTAGCAAGAACCTGTTTCAAAATAAAAATAAAGCTGGGCGTGGTGGTGCACACTTGTAATCCCAGTACTTGGGAGGCTGAGACTGAAGGATCCGGGTTCCGGGCCAGTCTCAGCTACTTAATGAGGCCCTCCACAACTTAGTGAGACCCTGTTTCAAAATAAAGAATAAAACAAAATAGGGCTGGGGGTGTAGCTCGGAGGTAGAATGCCCCTGGGTTCAATCCCTAGTATCACACATACACACAAAACAAAACAAAAAACCCGTTAGCCGGGCATGGTGGAACACACTGTAATGGAGGGTGAGGCAGGAAGATCACAAAATTTGAGGCAGCCTTAGAAACTTAGAGATCTCATTTCCAAATAAAAAATAAAATAGGGCTGGGGGTGTAGCTCAGAAGTAGAACACCTCTGAGTTCAATTCTTAGTACCACACAAAAAAAGAAAAAAACTAAAAAATGTACTCATTAAATTTTATGTGACCTACAATATAATTGTTATTTTTAGATATAGACTATCTTATTGTTATTCAGGAATTGGATAAATTCTAATTTTTCTGTAGCTGTATGCATTTTAAAATGCAAAGAGATGTTCAGTAAGACACTGCACCTTTTCATATTACCAGGAAGATGCAACAAAATGTGAAAACAAGGCTAAAGCCAGCCAAGAAATTTATATCAGAGTGACACCTAGTGGCTATTGCGTTGTCCTGTTAATCGTGTTAGTGTCCTATTGATTACTGCAGTTTCATTTTATTATCAAAAACCTCCTGAGTTTTATATTCTAATCTTGAAAAATTTAAAGAATTGTTTTAAAGCATTAGTCCTTGTATGAAATACAAGGTATTTAAGGTAGTATGATCTACCCGAGGGTAGGGATTATTAGGTATTATTATGTCTCCAAGATGTAGCAGTGGGTTTAACCTAACATATAGGTTTTTGTTTAATAAAGTTTGTTGAATCTGTGCTGTGAACAAACCTGCTTTTGCTAGGCCTATTCAGCATAAACTTAGTTCTATTTCTAGAGTGTAGCAGAAAAAATGGATGTTATTGAACTATTTGTCTTTTTATTTTATTTATTAATTTTTTTTTTTTTGCGGTACTAGGGATTGAACCCAGGGGTGTTCTACCTCCGAGCTACACCCCTGGCCCTATTTTTTATACTTTATTTTGAAACCAGGTCTCATGAAGTTGCAGAGGGCCTCACTAAGTAGCTGAGGCTGACCGCGAACTGGAATCCTCTGGTCTCCGTCTCCCAAGTACTGGGATTACAAGCGTGTGCCACCATGCCCGGCCTATTTGTCTTTTTCTTCCTGTTTTTAAACTACTTTCTTAAAGCTACTTTTATTATATCAGATACCATTTTAGTTTAAAGGAATGAAATTAATATGGAAAGATTTAAAACATTTAGCAAGTACATTTCATTCTGTAAAAGTAATTCATGTTATTTCAAATCATTTATTTTTGTCTAGAATCTATAAACTTAATTTCTGGTCTTGACCCTGTGATTCAGGTTTTGTAAAATCTTTGGCAAATGCCTTAATCCCTCTATGCCTGAGACATGCGTTATGAATAATGAGCACTAAGTGCTTTTTGGTTATTAGTACATGAGAAAAGAAGGAAAGAGTAACCATTTTATTTGCCTTACAAAGATATTGTGAGCAGCCGGGCATGGTGGCACACCCCTATAATCCCAGTACTTGGGAGGCTGAGACAGGAGAATTGCAGGTTCAAGGCCAGCCTCAGCAACTTAGTGAGACCCTCTGCAACTTAGTGAAACCCTGTTTCAAAATAAAAAATAAAATAGGGCTGGGGGTGTAGCTCAGAGATAGAATACCCCTGGGTTCCATTCCTAGCATGAAATGACAAGAGGACTAGTTGTGGTTTGTACTTTTGGGGAGGACAGACAGCAGATGTGTGTTAGTAGCATTAGTTGGTCTATCTACAAACTGATGTCTGTTGCCTCCACGCCAATAATTGTGTACTCCCCAGACAAATCAACATGTCAAATTGTGGTCTTACTTAGTGTGTGTGTGGTTTTTTTTATTTCTGCATTAGAAATACTTCTTTAATTTAGATTCACATGTTTAAACTGACATTTACTGATTGTATATGTTTATGGGGTATAATGTGATGTTTCAATACACGTATATACTGTGGAGTGAGTGAATCAGGCTCATTAACATATCCATCACCTTACTAATTTCTTTTTGGTGAGAACATATAAAATCCACTCAGCAATTTTGAAATATAGAGTACATTATGATTAACTATATTCACCTTACTGTGCAGTAGATCTCCAGGAATTATTCCTCCTACCTAATTGAAAGTTGGTGCTCTTTGACCAATATCTCCCTTTTCCTCATTCCTCCCCCACCCAATTTAACCCTAGGCTTTAGTAACCACCATTCGATTCTTTGCTTCTTTAGTTTGCATTTTTAGATTGTACATATAAGTGAGATAATGCAGTATTTTTTTTGCACCTGGCTTATTTCACTTAACATAATGTCCTTTAAATTCATTCATTCTATTATAAATAACAGATTTATTTATATATTTATTGGTAGTACTGGGAATTAAATCCAGGGCCTTGCAAATGGTAGGCAAGCGCTCTACCACTGAGCTACATCCCTAGACCTTTATTTCATTTTGAGACAGGGTCTCCCTAAGTTGCCAGGGCTGGCCATGAACTTGCCATCCTCCTGCCTCAGCCTCCTGAGTAGCTGGGATTACAGGTGTGGGCCACCATGTCTAGCTCATAATTTTATTCTTTGTAAGGCTACCATGGTAGACATTATGTTGGTTCCTCAAAAAGTTAAACATAGCCAGGTGTGATGGCACATGTTTGTAATCCCAGCACTTGGGAGGCTGAGACAGGAGGATCACAGGCTCAAGGACAGCCTCAGCAAGTAGTGAGACTCTCATCAACCTAGTGAGACCTTGTTTCCAAATAAAAATAAAATAGGGAGCCGGGCATGGTAGCCCACGCTTGTAATCCCAGTACTTGGGAGGTGGAGACCGGAGGATCTGGGTTTGCGGCCAGCCTCAGCTACTAAGTGAGGCCCTCCGCAACTTCATGAGACCCAGTTTCAAAATAAAGGATAAAAAATAGGGCCGGGGGTATGGCTCAGAGGTAGAATGCCCCTGGGTTCAATCCCCGGTACCGCAAAAAAAAAAAAAAGTAAAATAAATAAAATAAAGTAATAAAATAAAATAATAAAATAAATAAAATAAAATAATTAAATAAAATACTAAAATTAAATTAAAATAAAATAATAAAATAATAAAATAAAATAAGACTGGGGGTGTAGCTCAGAGGTAGAATGCCTCTGGGTTCAATCCCCAGTGCAAATAAAAAAAAAAAACAAATAAAAACCAAACAACAATAACAAAAACATAGAATTACTGTGTGGTTCAGTCATTTCACTTCTAGGGATATACCCAAAGAATTGAAAGCAGTGACTCAAAGAAATATTTGTCCATAGCAACATTACTCATAATAACCAAAAAGTGGAAGCAACCCAAATGTCCATCAGTGGATGAATGAATAAATAAAATATGGTATACATTTATACAAATAAAATGTATATACAACATACAGTGGAATATTATTCAGCCTTAAAAAGGAATGAGGTTCTTCTATATGCTACAATACATATGAGCCTTGGAAACATGAAGTGAAATAATCTAAACACAAAAGGATAAATGTTATTTTCAAGTTCCCCATAGTGCAACAGTGGGTACCAGGATTTGGGAGTACCTGTTATTTAACGGGTATTGACTTTTTAGTTTGGGATGATTAAAAAGTTCTGGAGAGCCAGGTGTGTGGTACATGCTTGTAATACCAGTACTTGGGAGGCCGAGACAGGAGGATCACAGGTTTGAGGACAGCCTCAGCAAGTAGTGAGACTCTCATCAACCTAGTGAGACCCTGTTTCAAACTAAACATTAAATAGGGCTGGGGGTGTAGCTTGGAGGTAGAAAGCCCTTGGGCTCAATCCCCAGTGCCACACACACACACACACACACACACACACACACACACACACAGT
>PVJS01055037.1:0-12773 GCA_004027185.1 Glis glis | reverse complement strand
CGCTCTTCCGATCTGGGGCGTTCTACCTCCGCGCTACACCCCCGGCCCTATTTTTTATACTTTATTTTGAAACCGTGTCTCATGAAGTTGCGGAGGGCCTCACTAAGGGGAGAGAGAGAGAGAGAGAGAGGGAGAGAGAGGGAGAGCGAGAACGAGAGAGTTGAGGCTGGCCGCGAACCCAGATCCTCCGGTCTCCACCTCCCAAAGTACTGGGATTACAAGCGTGCGCCACCACGCCCGGCTTGAACTTTAGCATTATCTCTAAGAAGAATCTCTTTTTTTTTGGTACTGGGGATTAAATCCAGGGGTATGCTACCTTGGAGATACACCCCTAGCCCTTTTTAATTTTTGTTTTGACACAGGGTCTCACTAGGTTGCTGAGAGTCTTGCTAATTTGCTTAAGCTGGACTTGAACCTGTGATCCTCCCATCTCAGCCTCCCAATACTAGATTACACCAGGCATGCGCCACCAAACACTGCTCTAAGAAGGAGGATCTTAAGTAAATAAGCCTCTCATTTTCTAAACTGATATCAGAATTCTACATAGATAAGCTAAGTTTTCAAAAACACAATTAACATGCTCTGTGTGATTTATCTTGAAAATAATTCTTAGAGAAAGGCAGAATATGCTTATACTTACTATCATTTTTAATGTCAGACAACAGTCCTTGTTTGAAAGTTCATTAAATGTCAGTATTAGCGCTAAAAAGAGAACCAAAAGTTCCTGACTCTGACCTCCAGAATATGTTAAGTGGAAAAAAAAGGTGGAAGAAGTATGTATCCAGTATGCTCCATTCATGTAAGGGCTGGGGGTGGGAAATATAAATACAAATATGTAAATACATAAGTGTATGTACAGATATATATCACACACATGTATCTATATGTACATCTATATATTTGTACATGCATATGCATGTGTGTATGTGTGTACATATACATACATGAAAAATCCTTAGATACCTATGAAACTGAAAGACTGTCATAAAATATAAATTTTTAAAAATAATAATAGGGGGTCATGTGTGATGGAGCACACTTGTAACTCCAGTACATGGGAGGCTGAGACAGGAGGATCACAGGTTTGAGGACAGCCTCAGCAAGTAGTGAGAGTTTTGTCAACCTAGTGAGACTCTGTTTCAAAATAAAAATAAAATAGGGCTGGGTATAGCTCGGAGGTAGAATGCCTCTGGGCTCAATCCTCAGACACACAAAATAAATAATAATAATAACAATAATAATAATAATAATGATAACAATGATAATGATAACAATAATAGAAGCTGTGGGCAGTGGCATACACCTATAATCTCAGTACTTGGGAGGCTGAGACAGGAGGATCGCAGGTTCTAGGCCAGACTCAGCAACTTAGTGAGACCCTGTTTCACAATAAAAAATAAAATAGGGCTGGGTATGTAGCTCAGAGGTAGAATGCCCCTGGGTTCAATACCTAGTACCACACACAACAAAATTATTATTATAGGGAGGAAACAGAAAACAAGGTACAGCAGACAGGAAGGAAAGCTAAATTCCTTAGAAATACCTTACTTTATAGATTTGGCTTTGGAACCATGTAAATCTTTTACATAATTTTAAATCAGAATGGATTTTTAAAAAGCAATCCTTAAATACCAACAGCAAAATGAAACTGTGTATCACTGTGACCACATAACCTCACAGAGATGAATTACTTCTTTAAAACACAAAGATTTGACTGCACAGCCCAAGTGGCACATACATACTTTAAAGACTAAAAGAACTTCAAAGAAAGCTCAAACTGTTTTCAGCAAAAATACTGTTATTATAATATTAGTATTTTGATTCTGAAACTATTACATATTGTGTAAGACAGAACAGATAAGTGATTATGTTAATATTTTTGGAAACCAAGCTTTTCAGCATAAGAAAAAAAAAGGTACAAATATAAAAATAAAAGAAGTAAATCCCTATAATTCTGTATTTATATTGGAAATATTTGTGGAGAGAGGAAGGAAAGGAAGAGGGAGGGAGGAAGGACAGAAAAGGAAGGGAGGAATTTATAAATTAAAGACTTAAGAAACATTTTGTTTTTGGTGTTTTTTTTTTGGTACTGGGGATTGAACCTAGGGGCATTCTACCTCTGAGCTATACTCCCATCCCTTTTTATTTTTTATTTTGAAACAGGGTCTCACTAAATTAACGAGGCTTTCACTAAATTTCTAAGGCTGGCCTCTAACCTGCAATTCTCCTCTCAGCCTCCCAAGTACTGGTATTACAGGCATGTGCCCCTATGCCCCACTAACAATTACATTTTTTTAAAAGGGTCTTTAGAGATATACCAAAATAGAACCTAGTATGGCGGTACCTGCCTGTAATCCCAACTACTGAGGAGGTTGAGGCAGAAGGATCACAAGCTCAAGATCAAACTAGACAATTTAGAAAGACCCTATGTGTGCATGTATGATGTTCATACCCTGACATATATCAAAATGTATAATTACAATGCACCAATAAATGAACATAAAAATAAATAAAAAAATAGAAAGACCCTATCTCAAAATGAAATAAAAAGAACTGGGGATATAGCCCACTGGTAGAGAGCTTGCCTAGCACATGTGAGGCCCTGGGTTCAATCTCCAGTACCGTTAAAAAAAAAAAGTACACCAAATGAGTATGGTGGTGCATGCCTGTAATCCCAGTACTTGGGAGGCTGAGATAGGAGGATCACAGGTTCAACACTAGCCTCAGAAATTTAGCAAAACCCTTAGCAACTTAGCAAGACCCGGTTTCAAAATAAAAAATGAAAAGGGCTGGGGGTGTATCTCAGAGGTAGAATACCCCTGGCTTCAATCCCTAGTACCACACACAAACACACATACACACACATACACGGAACGCAAAATATTAATGAGTGAAATGATATGATGTTTGGGAAGAGAAAAGGCAGCCAGAGATGAAACAAAATTGGCCATGAGTTATAATGTTGAAGATGAGTTATGGAGACATAAATTTTAGAAAGTATATTATTCTATTTATACTTACACACACGTTTTTCCAAAAAAAAAAAAGAAAAAAGTCCCTGGCAAGAAGATATTTTCAAGCCAGGCGTGGTGACTCACACTTGTAATCCCAGTACTTGGGAGGCTGAGACAGGAGGATAGCAGGTTCCCTGCCAGCTTCAGCTACTTAGGCCCTCCACAACTTAGTGAGACCCTGTTTCAAAATAAAGAACAAAAAATATAGCCGGGCGTGGTGGTGCACGCTTGTAATCCCAGTACTTGGGAGGCTGAGACCGGATGCCAGCCTCAGCTACTTAGTGAGGCCCTCCGTGACTTAGTGAGACCCAGTTTCAAAATAAAGAATCAAAAATAGGGCTGGGGGCGTAGCTCAGAGGTAGAATACCCCTGGGTTCAATCCCCAGTACCGCAAAAAAAAAAAAAATAGGGCTGGGGGTGTCGCTTGGAGGTAGAATGCACCTGGGTTCAATCCCCAATACCACAAAAAAAAGAAGATATTTTCAAACTAAATCATAAAGTAAAGGCAAATGATGAAAAATACTGACTAGATTACAAAAGTTAGTATAAAAATTACTCAAAGAATTAATATGATCCATGGTAGATACTACAGTACTGTTATTATGTACTAGTACTCAAGATTCATAACAAAATACTGACATTTGAATGCAAAGAGGATAACTGACTTGCAATTAGTAAAGCAAGTTGTTTTGTTCCCCTAAAAGTAATCCAAGTACTCTCATGATTTTTACAGTAACGTTAATGCTTATAGTCAACTCTTCTTTGAATTTAGACAAATTCTTTGATTACATCTACATGAAAGATGCGAAGGGAAATGGGTTCTGCTTAAACACACACACAAACACGCATGCACACATGCAGAAAAGCAGAATTTGGAAGTAACTAAAACCCTTCCCAAGGCTCAGACAATGGAGTTCGTGTTAAATGCATTATTATTTCCTCCAAAAGGAATCAACGTGAGGCAAAAACATGACATCCTTGTTGAGACCTGCATAATATACCTACCTTATTATCCAGTTTTCTGGCTTCCATTTCAAACAACACCACTCTATTATCCTTTATTTCTTCTGCTGAAATCTGTGAGTAGACGAGGTAAGTGAAAGAATATGTTTTAGGGGGTTCTGATATATTCATGAACTAAGTACATTCTATTCCAATAGTATATGAAGTCTATACTAATATAAATGAATTCTAAAATGTTTAATAAGAAAATAGTACCATTAAGAAAGACTTACAATTATTTATTGTGTGTGCGTGAAATAAATGTTTTCTCCAAATATGCCAAGTATACATTATGCAACTTTGTTTTTAAATGTCATTGCCCAAACTGGATCTTTCCCATTGCACAGAAAAACCAAGCCCTGGAAGACTGAAGGACACCTTCTGTACAAAACCAGGTAAAATTCTCCAAGCAGTGAGGAGCATGAGTAACTCTATAAACTAAAATATCAGATCAGGATTTTTGTTTCAACTTTTTTTTTTTACTTGCAGTTTAGGGATTGAAGCCAAGGCCTTGCTCATGCTAGGCAAGTGCTCTATCACTGAGCTATCCCAGCCCTAGATACGTGCTTTTCGACCACTGAACTGAAAGACATACTTTATTTAAAAACAAATTTCAGGCAGGCGTGGTGGCACACACCTATAATCCCAGTACTTGGGAGGCTGAGACAGGATCGCAGGTTCAAGGACAGCCTCAGCAATGTAGTGAGACTCTCAGCAACCTAGCGAGGCACTGTTTCAAAATAAAAAATAAAATAGGATGGGGGGATGTAGCTCAGAGGTAGAATGCCTCTGGGTTTAATCCCCAGTACCACAAAAACAAAAACAAATTCCTATGGGCTAGGGATGCAGCTCAGGGGTAGAGCACATGCCTTAGCATGAGTATGGACCTGAGTTTAATCCTCAGCACACCACATGCACACCACACACACACGCGCGCGCACACCCCTAATTTGTGTCTATCACACTACAGTAAAGCAATAAAGCTAACTGTTTGTTTGTTTTAGGGTACTGGAGACTGAACCCAGGGACATTCTATCTCCGAGCTACATTCCCAGCCCCATTTTATTTTTTATTTTTGAAACAAGGTCTCACTAAGTTGCAGAGGGCCTCACTAAATTGCTGTGGCTGGCTGAAAACCTGAGATCTTCCTGTCTCAGCCTCCCAAGTACTGGGATTAACACCACACTCAGTTTAAAACGAACTATTGAATTTGTCTTTTGCTCCACAAAAGTCAATAACACCAACAGTATGAACAATCTTATGTCCTTAAAAATCTAACCTAGAGCCAAACAGCTACTCAGAAAAATGTATTTGATAACTGTAATAACCCTCAAACACGGCTCTCGCAGTGAGCCAGACTTCCCTTCTCAGAGACAGCTACACTTAGAACACTATTGCTGCAGTTAGTGGATACCTGGACAGAAACTATAAATGATAAAGTGTTTAAAAGCATGCCATTATATAAATGGAAATTTAAAATATGTTTGCTCAGGGTCAGTAATTAGCAATGGAAACTCTGGGTGGGAGGGTGGATAGCAAGAATAAAAAGCAGTTTATCGGTTCAATGGCCATATTATAAGATAATATCTACTGGAATAAAATCCATTATGGAGCCGGGCGTGGTGGCGCACGCTTGTAATCCCAGTACTTGGGAGGCTGAGACCGGAGGATCTGGGTTCGCAGCCAGCCTCAGCTACTTAGTGAGGCCCTCCGCAACTTTGTGAGACCCGGTTTCAAAATAAAGGATAAAAACTAAAGCTGGGCATGGTGGCGCATGCTTGTAATCCCAGTACTTGGGAGGTGGAGACCGGAGGATCCGGGTTCACAGCCAGCCTCAGCTACTTAGTGAGGCCCTCTGCAACTTTGTGAGACCCGGTTTCAAAATAAAGGATAAAAAATAGGGCCGGGGGTGTAGCTCGGAGGTAGAATGCCCCTGGGTTCAATCCCCGGTACCACAAAAAAAAAAAAAAGGTTGGGGGTATATCCTGGAGGTAGAATACCCCCGGGTTCAATCCCCGGTACTGCAAAAAAAAAAAAATCCATTATGGAAGGTTTCTGTCATATTGTGATGGTAGAGATTAAGAGATGCCTAGGAAACACTCGGGATTAAGAGACTTCTGGGTGTACGTGAAAGTGTTTTCAGAGATGACTGGCGTGTGGGAGACAAACTGAAGGAGAAGACCCACCCTCAATGTGGGCAGCACTGACCAACAGGCTGGGGCCCTAAGGGAACTACAGATGGAAGGAGAAAGCTGCTGTGGGTGCAAGTTCAATTCTTCGTAAGCAGGTGTGTCTACTGCTGCTGCTATTACTCATAGACCTTGACTCCAGCTCCTTCACTCTTCCAACATGGACCCTCACCAGCGATTCTCCAGGGAGTTTCCAGGCCTTCCATCTCTGACTGAGGCTACATCATTGGTTCCTCTTGTTCTGAGGCTCCAGTTTCTTATACCAAGCAGCTACTGAGTTGTCCAGCTCTCCAGCCTGCAGACAGCCACTGTGGGACCACCCAGCTTTTGACCATGTAAGCCAACCTAATGAATCCCCATTTACAATCATACATACACATATCCTGTTGGTTCTGTTCCTCTAGAGAACCCTGACTAATAAACATATTGAGAGAACTGTTTCCTTTGTAGAGTTGATCCATTCAGATTAGTAAGAAGTTTCTCTCTAACTTCAGAATTAACATTTCATGGAAGAGCAAGTTTCATCAAGATGCACCTGACCTCTATGAGCAACTCAGAAAACTGAAAAGAAGCCCGGCGTGGTGGCACATGCTTTGTAATCCCAGTACTTGGGAGGCTGAGACATGAGGATCGCAGGTTTGCAGCCAGCCTCAACTACTTAGTGAGGCCCTCTGCAACTTAGTGAGACCCTGTTTCAAAATAAAGAATAAAAAATAGGGCTGGGGTGTAGCTCGGAGGTAGAAATCCTCTGGGTTCAATCCCCAGTACTGAAAAAAAAAAAAAAACCTGAAATGAAGGGATTCCCACAATGCCTTTTTCACCTTTTTTGGCATAACACATTTCCACTTGTGTTCACTGTAAGGCAAGGGTGGATGGAAGGCAACATTCAAGATCAAATGATAAAGCATGACTAAACATTTATCTGATACGTCCAGTTTCAGCATGTTCTATTATGCTAGATCTTTGGAGGCAAAAACCAAACATCTTTACCGTAATGCTCCCCTTCCCGGCCGGTCTGCCGTTTTTAAGCACCAGGGGTCGAGTAAGCTTCTTACTGGAAACAATCTGTTGAAATTGGAAAGTGATAGCAAGAGCTACTTCACTTTAAACTGAATAGTTAAAAGAAAGAAAAAGAGTGAGTATAAAGCTCAAAGTCACTAGGAATAGAAACATTCAGTCCCTTCCTGAAAGATTTAGAGATTATAAACATAATTAAAATGCATCTACACATTTAAAACCCACTGGAAAAGATTTCCAAGGAGACTACTCAGGCAGACACAATCTCCGTACCCACCAGTTTCTTAACTAATTACTTCAAAGTTTAACTTCTCCCTCGTAATGGAAAAAGAAGGCCAGATTCTCATCTCCGACACAATCACTGAGCTGAACCCTCTAGGTAAAAGGTGGGGCCTCAGAACACTCACTACATGGGATTCGATTTTTCAACTACCACACAACTTCAGTATTTAACTTCCACAAAATATCATTTTGCCACCGGGCATGGTGGTGCACGCTTGTAATCCCAGTACTTTGGGAGGTGGACACCGGAGGATCCGGGTTCGCGGCCAGCCTCAGCGCTCTCTGTCTGTCTGTCTGTCTGTCTGTCTCTCTCTCTACCTAGTGAGGCCCTCCGCAACTTCGTGAGACCCAGTTTCAAAATAAAGTATAAAAAATAGGGCTGGGGGTGTAGCGCAGAGGTAGAATGCCCCTGGGTTCAATCCCCAGTACTGCCAAAAAAAATATATATATATATCATTTTGCTTAAAATAATATATACCTAGGTACTTTCAAACTGATATATCTGTCAAACTCACTAGAATTTTAACTGTACTGTGATCCCCCAATATATACTTCTTCAATTTTCTCTCCAATGTTATTTGTGAAAATTTTACAAAGTGATCAGTCCCATATTGTCCTTGAGACACAGGAAACACCATGACCTCCAAACAATTTAACCCTGAAAAATAAATTCATGATAGACAGATTTAAATGATAATGTCACTCATTGAAAAAATACTCCTCCCTCCTGATGCCTTCTTGAATTTACACAAATGGTCATGATCTCTCCTGAGAAATCAGACTGAGCTAGAGGTGAAATAGTGAGCCACCCTGACCAAGCTCATCAGACAGTAGGAAGACAGA
The DNA here is from genome assembly GCA_004027185.1 of Glis glis. NCBI lineage: Eukaryota > Metazoa > Chordata > Mammalia > Rodentia > Gliridae > Glis > Glis glis. Next base: position 4,426 of record PVJS01055037.1, on the reverse strand, counting down.
GAATAAGACAACTATAATAAATATAGTGAGAAGCAGGAGAGAGTGCCAAAGTGAGGTCAGGGAAGGGCACCAAACTAATCTAGGGGATCAGGGAAGTCTTATGGGGAAGTGAGGTATAAAATGATACACCTAAGGTGGAGGAAGAGCAAGCCAGGTAAAAGGGTGGTGTTGGGGCATGAGAGGCCAAGAGGTACCGGTCATACTGGTTAGAACGTCAGAGAAGTTAATGTTACTTCAATAGAATGTATGACTTGACCATAATACAATTGTCCTGAACTCTGCAGCAGCTGGAGCAGTAGTATTATTTATTGAAATGCCTAATGAAGCACCCTTAACGCAAAAGAATGAACAGGCTTTGCCAGAAACACATGGCCCTTGCCCTTGTGAAAAATAAGATACACTCTATAATGTTCAAGCCAACCATACCAATATATAAGCTCTGTCTTTAAAGTGATTACATGCTTTTTAACTTTAAAAATCAAACTAATGAACACATCAACAACACCCAATTCTCCGGTTAAAATTTAGACAAAATAGAATAAAACAGCTATTTATACTCACTTGTCCAAGGGTACATTCACATTCTCCTAAGAAGTCATCATCACTCAGCTCAATAGTTTTGTTGTCAATGTCATAAATCCCAAATTTCAACTTCTGAACCACTTCAAAGTAGTAATCAATAATAAATGTCTTAGAAAATTTGGGATTCAAGCAATTCTTAATCCTTTCTGTGCGCTCAACCTATATCCCCCCCCAAAAAACAACAAAAATATCATCAGATCAAAGATACACTTGGATTTTAACAATTTTATATACTAAACATAATTAAATATAGGAATGAAAACTAAAGGAAATTTCTACATGTCTGTAGAATTCCACAATCAATGGCAAACTTGTCCAAAAACTGTATTAATAATATTATTTTTTAACATTTTCAATAAACTCTTCACATTGTCAAAAGAGAAATTCATATTGCTTTTCACCTAAAAAATGTATTATTACCTCATACCACTGTTGACCACTGGTACTCAAAAATAACACACATAAAGGGTCTGATTTTGATGCTACATCTTTATCCAAAAGATTGTCACAGGAAACATTCAGCTCCACCTTCGTGACACACTGGGCCGCCATCTCTTGAGCTGTGAGGACACCAATGAGAAGAGAAAGCAAGTGAAATGGGGCTTTTAAAAAGCACACTTATTCCTAATGGAAATAGCTGAATTCTTCATACGAATTGTCAGAATAGGCTCAGAGAATGAATGTGCTAGAAGGAGATCGTTCATTGTAAGAGCCTTTGGAGGAGTTGTCTATTTGCTCACCCTAGTGATATTATTGCTTTATTCTCCTGTTGAAATAAAACTTGTTTACTATAGAACAGTAAAATACAGCTTTTAAGACGGCAATTAGCTGGGAATGGTGGCACATGTTTGTAATCCTAGTACTTGGGAGGCTGAGACAGGAGGATCACAGGTTTGCAGCCAGCCTCAGCTACTTATTGAGGCCCTCCGCAACTTAGTGAGACCCTGTTTCAAAATAAAGAATAAAAAATTGAGCCGGGGGTGTAGCTTGGAGGTAGAATGTCCCTGGGTTCCATCCCCAGTTCCGCAAAAAAAAGATGGCAATTAATATATAATAATTTTCTCTTCACCCTACTACATATTTTGCCATTCAGAAAAAATCCAAGCATAATCTTGATTCTTGACTTAAAAATAAACATTACTATAAAACAGAACAGATTAAACAACTATCTTTACTTTTCCTTGTTTATTTAACAAGATACTGAGTGGAGTATTTTCTGTCTTCAAACAATTTTTGCTAAGCTCAAACCAGGGGAATAAAAGACCTCAGCTACCCCCTTCCCTCACTCCACCCGTGGCTACATGTATTTTACAGCAGTGGTTCTCAATATTGACTACTTACTGGCATCATCTGGAGGATACTGAAGATACAAAGCTACTGATGCCACAGTCCCACACAAAGAAATTTAAATTAAGTAGTTTAGGGTGCAACTTGAGGGTTAGCTCCTTAGATGACTTTAATGTGTAGAAGAGGTTGGCAAACCTACTGTCCTACAGAGAACATCCAGCAAATCTGTGTGGCCCGCCTCCTCTCATGACTGCTAAGAAATACCAGAGTTAGCCTAACTTCCACACACCCCTCTCTTCCCCAACCTCCAATCAATATATGAAAAGGCCTGGGGATAGAGCCAAGTATTTGTTAGGGGCTGGCCTTGAGAAAGAATGCAGTATTAGGGTGAATCTGGGAATGAAAGAGATGACAGCTGTCACCAAGAAAAGGAACCAGGCATTGCATTCCCTAGCTAGATGTCCAGTTGGCCAGCTGACTAGACTGAGCGGGGGTTTGTGGTAGTAGAGGAAGTTCTGGAGGTGGAAAAGTACCTCCTACACTAGAGCTGCTGGCAAACATCCTTAGAATGCATTCTAAGGATTCAATGTCCTTTGTCCTCCACTGTGAGATTTAGCTGAAATTCTAGGACAACAGGAACAAATCCACTCATCATCCTATTGTACTTAAATATGGCAGCAGCATTTATGTGCTGTATAAAATGCCTAATCAAGTATGAAAAAAGAATTGCTATTACAAGAGTCCTTTGACAATACCAAAAAACAACTTGTGTCTTATAAAAACTCTTTTATTGTTCTAATGCACTTTCTAAAAACATTACCAATCCTCAATGTATGTAAAACAATCAATAACTGCATTTAAGATGCCTAAATTAATGGGGACTGACAGTAATGAGGTTGGTCCTAGTAGTACCTAGAAATTGCTTTTAAAAGTAAGGCTATCTTATTCAAAAGAATTAAAAATTAAGACCTCTTCACATGGGAAGAGAATTATTCCTTCATAAATGACAACATTCCTCCCAATCTCCAATTTGCCTCCTAAATCCCCTGCCCAGTAATACTACAGTAAAACAAAAACTACTATATCCTTTAATGGAACCAAGATTTTTGTTTGTTTGTTTTGGTTTGCTTTAGTTTTTGCTATTATAACATGCATCAAAATGGTTCAGTGCTAAAATACACAGTACTGACAATATGTGCAAAAGACATCAAGAGCGAGGAGAAGCCAAAGGAGCACTCAGAGGAGAGTTAACAGAGCGGGTGAGACCTACACTGTTGGGACTTTGAAGGATTCAAGTGCAACAGATGAAGTGGCAGACAGCATGTAGGCAGGAAAGAGCCAGGCACTACAAGTCTCAGTGAGAACACCTCATCCTGTGTCACAAAAGTGAGTCATGTCGAGAAAGGCAAAGCTGGCCAGACCCAGGGCAAGCGAGAGCGTCCTGTGAGCCAGCCTGAGGGACTAGCTGGGAGGGTAAAGAGATGCTACTGCAAATTCACAGACTGAAGAGAATAGGATGAAATGGCTTATTTTAAAATCTTGCCTGTCGAATATCTGCTGATTCTACGGTGTCTTACAAGTTAGAACACAATAACATGATACCAAAAAGGTCCCTTTATAAGTAATAAACAAGATACAGAATTCAGTACCAAAATCAGCATGTCTTCAAACCATCTAATTCAGCTTGGTTATTTCTTTTCTGAAGTACATACATATTGTACTGAAGGGCATTTGTATTAATAGAGTTAATACAATAATCATTCCTATTCACCTTGATTTATCAAAAAATTAAAACTACTAAAAATATAACAAGAGGCAAGAAGAAACTGGTAGGAAAGAAGAAAAACCACAAAACACAAAAACATTAAGAAAATAACACAGTAAATTTGAAGATATCCTCATCCATGAAGTCTGACATATTGACACTAGCATCTCCTCCTCAATCGGTTCTTCCTTAGATGGTTTCCTCCGTATTTTCTTCTTCTCGGTTTCTGATTAGTACCTCTCTTCTTCCTCCATTCAAGAAACTGTGAGCATCCCTTAAGGCCAGTCTTTATTTTTACCTCTTCTCCCCCCCCCTTCTGGGGATTGAACCCAGGGGCATTCTACCTTCAAGCTATACCTCCAGTCCTTTCATTTTGTTTGTTTTGAAACAGGGTCTAAGTTACTGAGAGTCTTGCCAAGTTGCTGAGACTGGCCTCGAATGTGTGAACCTCCTGTCTCAGCCTCCCAACTACTATAACAGGAATGCACCACTGTGCCCGGCTTATTTGCCTCTTCTTTGACCTTAACTCCTCCCAAGGTTTCAGGTTGGCATACAGTGCTCCCCAAGCTTGCCTCCCTCAGTCCTGACTCCATGTACAATGGTACCTTTTCCTTTTTTTCATATCTACTATATTCAGTCCTGAAGCATCTCCTTTTTTTTTTTTTGTACTGGGGATTGAACCCAGGGGCATTCTACCTCTGAGCTACACCTTCAGCCCTATGTTTTATTCATTTTTTTTTTTTGCAGTACCAGGGATTGAACCCAGGGGCGTTCTACCTCCGCGCTACACCC
>PVJS01055036.1:0-12773 GCA_004027185.1 Glis glis | reverse complement strand
CAAAGATCTTTTCCCATTCCGTAGGCTTTCTCTTTAAGCTCTTGATGGTTTCCTTTGATGAGCAGAAGCTTTGTAGTTTAATGCTATCCCACTTATTAATTCTTGTTTTAATTTCCTGTGCTTTGGAGGTCTTGTTGAGGAAGTTTCTACCTGTGCCTATATGATGGAGTGTTGGACCTATGGCTTCTTCTAATAATTTTGAAACAAATTCTTGCTAAGTTACTGCACACTGGCCTGGAACCTGAGATCCTCCTGTCTCAACCTCCTAAGTACTGGAATTACAGGCATGTGCCACAGCGCCTGGCTGTACAATGCTATTTGAAAGGACCTACATCTTCCTTCCAGGGAGCGAAGCACATTTTCAGTGTCTAAATTCTGCCTAAATAGTAAGACTAAGTGAGGCCTGGCACCAAGTCGGGGTTAAGCATAGCTGCTTCTAACCCCTGAGCACTTTTTCTTTGCAAACTAGAAAGTGATATCCACCATGCGAGACACCCTTTACAGTAAACGGACTATCCAACTGTACACAGTGGCCCTGGGTTATAGAAGGAAGCCGAATCAGTTTTCTTCACAAACAAAAGTACAGGGCTCACTTTCTCCTGGCACTACAAATAAGGAACAGACATGGAAGAAACATGTCTTCCCTCCCTTTGATTGGGTGCTTTTTACTTTGTAAAGCAACATGATAATAGGACAATGTGCTAATTCTGGTTTTTAAATTTTAATGTAATTAATACACTTAATCTATGTGCACCTTTAAATATTAGTGTCATTTTTTGTGTGTGTGGGATTCTGGGAGTAGGTTCTCCTCCATAAATGCAGATATTTGGGCCACGGAAACCCTATGTGGACCGCTTTCATACCCAGCCTACCCCTACTTCTCTCCACAGAGCTTCTAGCTCCCAAATTAAGCCAGCAAAGGCAGTTTTGCTGATGCTATATATACTGATTCTTAAAGCTGTTTTTAGTGTTTCCTGGAGATTTGGCTTGCATGCAGAATAGCCCCAGGTGGCCATCCCTAAACAGATTATGTAAACTGACTAAGCCTCAGATTCCTCATAATCAAAATGGGGCTTGTAATAGCCACTGTGTAAGACTTGGTAAGGTTTTGTGATCTAGCATGTGTGAGAACACTTAGCACGATGCCTGCCACAGAAAATGTGCGGACCCCTTAGTGTAAAAAGAGCCTGTGATTACAATGAGGTCACATTGCTAATAAGAATGCAAATTTCCCTGGCACATTCCACCTCAGTATTATGCCGGAGCCACAGATCCATATCAGGGTGTAGTTCATTTGGAATGTTCAAGCAGGTGTCTCTGTGGTTACACTTTATATAATTTCTTTTTTTTTTATTGGTGCACTGTAATCATACATCATGATGAAGTTCAGAGTGATAGAGACATACATGCACACAGCACTCCGTGAGCCTCCCCTAACTCCCTTCCTGCTCACTCACCCTCCCCATGCACGACATTGAGATCGGCATTGATAATTTTGTGCACATACATCATGTCCATTGAAGTGTTTCCTTCATCTAGTTTCCCTCCCCCCACCTGCCTCCCTCCTCTCAGCCCCCTCCCTTAAGCCCCCTCCATCACTCCACTCGGGTTTCTCCTCCTTTGTCTAGAGACCCTTTTGTATCCCAATTTCTCCCTAGCTTCCACATATGAGGCAAACATCTGACCTTTCACTTCTTGTGACTACTCTCACTGAGCATCATATTCTCCAGTTCCACCCATTTTCCTACAAATGACATGATTTTGTTCCTCTTTATGGCTCAGTAGAATTCCATTGTGTGTATATCCCATAATTTTGTAATCATTCACCTGCTGATGGACACCTAGGCTGGTTCCATATTTTGGCTATTGTGAATTATGCTGCTATAAACATAGATATGCATGCATTACTATAGTAGTCTGGTTTCAATCCCTTTGGGTAGATACCCAGGAGTGGTATTGCTGGGTCATATGATAGGTTCATCCCCATTCTTCTGAGCATCCTCCACACTGATCTCCAAAGGGGCTCACTAATTTGCAATCCCAACAAAAATGTGTCAGAGTTCCTCCTTCCCTACATCCTCACCAGAATTTATTATTATTTGTGTTTTTAATGATTGCCATTCTTATTGGGGTTAGGTGAAATCTCGGGGTAGTTTTGATTTGCATCTCTCTGATTGCTAATAATGTTGAACATCTTTTCATATATTTATTGGCCATTTGTATTTCTTCTTTTGTGAAGTATCTATTTAGTTAGTTCACTTGCTCGTTGTTTATATAATTTCTGTCAGCGATTCCTCACCCAAGTCTTCTACTTGCAAAGTCACTTGGAGGCTGGACCTCTCTAGGCATCTGTTGTAGGTTCCACCATGAGCATATTGATATCACTGCTCCTAAAATAACAAGCCACCATTGGCCAAAGAAACACTGCATTCCCGCTGTCTACTGAGCAGATGTAAGCTGTACCAGCTGCCATGTTTCATTGTACCCCTTCATCACAAAACACATATTACAGTTTGTAGGGGACCAACTGCCCCTGTTTTCTCTGGACTATCTTAGTGTAAGCATCAAACATCCCACATCCCTGGAAACCCTCAGCCCCAGGCAAACCAGAACAGTTAGTCATCCTGTTTCAGACATAGGACCTGCAAGACCCTCAAAGAAACAGACTTGTTCTCTTGTCTCCAACTTTCCCTCCACCCCCAGCCTTGCCCCGTCAGTGTTTCCCCTGGTAAACAAACCCAAGCCTGTATGAGTTCTTATCACAGTGAAGCAGAGTGCCGTGAACATAGCCGTTTAAAGCAACACCTACTCATTATCTCATAGTTTTTGTAGGTCAGAAGTCTGAAAGTGTCTCATCTGGGTTTCTCTTCACAGTCTTCTCTGGTGAAAATCAAAGTATGAGCCAGGCTAAGTTCTCCTTTGGGGGTTCTGAAGAAGAATTTGTCGATGAACTCATTCAGGTTGATAGCCGAATTCAGTTCTTTGTGGTTCTAAGACTGAGGTCTCCATTTCCTTTCTGGCTATTGGTAGACAACTCCCTCAGCCATTAGAAGTCACCTGAATAATTAATACAGCTACTAGAGATCAGTGTAGAGGTTCCTCAGAAAATTGGGAATGGAACTACCATATATGACATAGCTAGACCACTCCTGGGTATCATTCCAAAGGAATTGAAGTCAGAATATTATGGTGATACATTCATATCCATGCTTATAGCACAATTAATAATACCCAATTAATGGAACCAGCCTAGGTGTCTGTCAACAGATGAATGGTTTATGAAACTGTGGTATATTCACACAAAGGAATTTTACTCCACCATAAAGAAGAACAAAATAATGTCATTTGCAGGGAAATGGATGGAACGGAAGAATATTATGCTAAATGAGATCAGCCAGTCTCAGAAAGTGAAGGGTTGTATGTTTTCTCTCATATGTGGAAGCTACAGAGAAATTAGGAAACAAAAGGAACTTAAGATAAATGAGGAGACCAGTGGAACAGTGGAAGGGGATTTGTGGAGAGAGGTGGGGAGGAGAAAAGGGAGACTTGATGAAGGAAACAGTTCAAATAATGCTTGCTAGTTATCTTCTCTCTTTAGATTGTAATCTTCTTCAGGGCAAGGTTGGTGTCTGTGTTGTTTACCCTGGATACCCATGGCCTACCACAATGCCTTTTACATAGTAAATGCTCATAAATTGTGGTGAGTAGATGAATGAATGGAAGAATTTGAAAAGTTGCACCTTCTGAGAATATTAAACAGTTGAGTAAATAAAGTAAAAAAGACTCCACCAAGAAGGAGACCAAGAATGACCTTACCAGATGTTAAATTTTAGGAGATCTAAGACCAATAAAAGCTTAGCAGCCTACATTTAGTTTTGCATATCAGTTTCCAATGGACTCAAAATATCAGAGTAAAAAAGAAGGCATTTTCAAATAATGTAGCCAAACCTCTCCTACATATATAAGTTATAAAACTGGCTATCACATTTGTGTTATCTTTCTGCTAGAGTATTTCATAGACCTGCCCATAGAATTTCCTGCTCTGACGTGAGAAGACAGGAATGAAGAAAGAGAGATGCATGGTCTAATACCAAATGGTGAATCAGTGATGGAGATTCCTGAAAGGACTGCTGAGCTGTGGGACCTCTCTAAGTCACTGAGTTCCTCTGAGCCTTGTCTGGCAGATGGATGTAGTAACAGATATTTTATTACCTGTGTCATGGGGTTAAATCTCCTACTAGATGTAAGCCTTCCAGAGACCCATTCTATAAATGTAAGAGAAGAAAGTGTTATATTTTGTTTTGCCTGCCAGCAAGTGGTTCTGAATTACTTGGAGGAAGCCTAAAGTGCAGAAACAAATAGACCTAAAAGACAATGGCTCAGAGAAAGAGAATTTTCTTTCTCCTCACATAACAGTGCAGCTGGTTTGGGTGGCGGTAAAGGACTCTGCTCCCTGCAGTCAGTCAACGACTTTAGCAGATTGTGGCTCTGTCAACCTTAACATGTGACTTGTGGTTGCTCTTGGATCTGCCATCATCACTCATAGGAGTAACCGTGAGTTTAATAGCCCAGCCTGGAAGGGATACCATTGACTTGTACTTATTGGAGCCGACTTCACCATGTAGCCACAGCCAAAGGCAAGGGACGCTGGGAAATGCAGTGCGGTTGGGCAGCCCTGTGTCTTCTCCTCTAAAAGAAGTTGAGAGTGGATTTTGGTGGGCAGCCAGCAATCTTTTCACTTGTTCTTTTATCCTTATGGGGTCAAATTCTCTCCTTATAGGAGTTGTTGTTGTTGTTGTTGTTGTTGTTTGTACAGGGAATTGAACCCAGGTGTTTTCTGTCTCTGAGCCACACCCCAAGCCTCATTTTGTTTTTTATTTTGAAATAGGGTCTCACACTATGAACTAGATTATGATGTGATACTATAATGCAACAATAAAAATGTGAAAAAAAGAAATAGGGTCTCACTAAGTTGCTGAGGGTCTCTCCAAATTGCTGAGGCTGGCCTTGAACCTCCGATCCTCTTGTCTCAGTCTCCCAAGTACTGGGATTACAGGCATGTACCACCACACCTTGGATCTTTATAGGATCATATCTTTATAGGATCTTTATAGGATCATATTGCACCAATACCTCACCTTCTTTGCACTGGTCGAGAATGCAATTTATACTTTCTGATTATTTGATTAATTTTGCCCTATTAGCAAAGGACAAATCATGTTCTCCCATAAACCTCCCTGCATCTCTGCTGGGGTTTAAGTAAGTGTCCCCCAAAGGCCCTTGTGTTAAAGGTTTGGTCACCAGCCTGAAGCCCTATTGGGAGATGGCGGAAGTTAGGTCTCTGTAGCAGTGTGTTCTTCAAGAGGATATTGGAGCCCTAGGCCCTTCCTCTTTCTTGGATCCTCAGCCATCCTGAGGTAAGCAGCTTCCTTCTCCACACACTCCCCACCATGATGTTCTGTCTTGCCACAAACCCAAAGGCAACAAGGCCAAATGACCATCAACTGAAAGGTCCAAAACTGTGAGCCAAACTAAACCTGACTTCCTTCTAAGTTTATTTTCTCACGTATTTTGTTACAATTACAGAAAGCTAAAACAAACTCTAAATCTAAGCATCAGAAAATAACCTTTCAAATAGCCTAACTGGACCTGGTGGCACACACCTGTAATCCCAATACTTTGGAGGTTGAGACAGAAAAATGGAAAGTTTGAGACCAGCCTCAGCAACTTAGTGAGACTCTCAGCAACCTAGCAAGACCCTGTTTCAAAATAAAAAATAAAAAAGGTTGGGGGTGTAGCTCAGAGGAAAGATGCCTCTGAGTTCAGTCCCCAGTATTACCCCCCCAACACACACACACACACACACATACACACACACATGAATTAGTTAGCCTAGTTATTTTATTTTTATAAATATTTTATTTTATTCTAGAAAAAGGAGGAAAGGATTTACAGCATACATGGTAGGTACCAATTCTCTGGTGGGCATGAGGAAAGAGGCCTGCCACCCAAACTTTCTAGGACGTAGGGAGGGGCATGTTTCTCATCTGGGCACTCATGGGGGCACTGACTGCCCATACCAGTGAATCGAGAGCAGCCAGCCTGGTCATGTTATACTCACCAACTCCCACATTTAACTAATGAAAAACACACAAGAAATTGGATTGAAATTTTTGGCAGATCTTAGGCTCGGAACCAGATGGCAATAGAGTAAAACCATCAGGTGACACATCTAAATCTCAGACTCTGTTTCTATCCCTGCTCATGCAATTTCCCCTGTCTAAGCCCAAGAGCTCCATCTCTGCTGTCCCTAGCTCCCTGCTCATCAATGAGACACAGTACTGTAGAGCTGACACCTCGGAGGAAACTCAGACCCCAGACGTTCAAGGCGAGTATATATGGCTTCCCCAAAGCAGAGTGGCACAGTGACGTGTGTCTTTACAAACTTAACAGGCTGTGATCTGCTACAGCTGCTGCGGGACAGCCTCCCACCCCGGCTTTCACCAGCCAGTGTTCATAAATTAGCTTTTCAGCTGGGTTTAGGTGTAAAAACCAGACAACTTCTAATGTAAAAAGAAGCTTCTCAGGCAGAGCTAAAACACACATTTAGATGCTGGGCGGAGCAGTCATAGTACTTAGCTATTTTGTTGATTAGTACAACAGTCATTTCTTTATTCAGTCACAGAAACATCCAGGTATCCCTACTGAACATCCGAACTTTGTCTTGCATTATTAAGGGGAAATGTTGCTTTCTTGTCCAAGAGGGACCCTCCAAACATAGCGAGGGGAGATATAGGCCCACAACAGGGTTACACACACACCTCTACACCACCGTCCCGACTGCTGCTGACACCTCCCGCAACCCCCACCAAGGCCTGTCTCAGACCATTAAGTACTCCTGCAGCAATGGCCCACATTACATTTATCACTCTGTTGTAACTCCCTGTTAATATGCCTGTGTCCTCCCTAACACAGAAAGTCGGTGAGCACAGAAGGCACCTTGATAATGTTGACCACTGGAAGCCGGGCGTGGTGGTGCACATCTATAATTCCAGTACTTGGGAGACTGAGACAAGAGGATCACAGGTTCGAGACCAGCATCAGCAACTTAATAAGACTCTGTTTCCAAATAAAAAATAAAATAGGGCTGGGGGTGTAGTTTGGAGGTAGAATGCCCCTGAGTTCCATCACCAGTACATACATATACATATATATATATATATATATATATATATATATATATATAGTGCCTATATATGTTTGCACCAATATCATTAACATGTATGTATATATTAATGTGTATTTATATTTTTATATATTTATATATATAATATTTATTTAACCTGGATTCCCAACACCTCACCCGGATCCTGACGTAGCAGGCATGTAATGAGCATTTGCTGAATTGATGAGCGAGTTCCCTTCTGCTCTTGCTCACACCAGGTTCCTTCTCCCACTTTGCACCCGGCTCCCAGGCCTCTCCCGTGCTTCCTGGCCCAGATCTGACCGTCCTTGAAGAGTTTCTCACACACATTGATGAAATGATTTTTTTATTCCTCACAACATGAATTTTCTCAAAATCGCTATTTGTTTCATACGTGTGTTAACTGCCAGAGAAGTACACTTCTAATGCAACATGCAGTTGAGGAGGGGTCTGTTCATTGTACCTCAAGGGGGAAGGAAGATTCATCTTTCCTGAGGCCACAGGCTGTTGGAAATAGTGCAGAACCTACTAACATTTTGTTATTCTAAAGAGTTCTCCTGCTGGGCAGGCGTGGTGGTGCACACTTGTAATCCCAGTACTTTGGGAGGCGGAGACCGGAGGATCCGGGTTCGCAGCCAGCCTCAGCTCGCTCGCTCTCTCTCTCTCTCTCTCTCTCTCTACCTAGTGAGGCTCTCCGCAACTTCGTGAGACCCGGTTTCAAAATAAAGTATAAAAAAATAGGGCCGGGGGCGTAGCGTAGAGGTAGAACGCCCCTGTGTTCAATCCCTGGTATCGCAAAAAAAAAAAAAAAGAGTTCTCCTTCTGTCTAAATCATGCTGCTAAGCTCTTTCTCCATCTGATTTTTTCTAGGCTTTCTAAAATTATTATAAAAGTAGCTACTGCTCATTGTCAAAAAAAAATTTTTAAGGTACAAAAGTGAAAACAAAAGAAATAATACAATTTCCCAGGGTGTCAGTGTCCACACAGTCATCGTTAGTATATTTCCATCTGACTTTTGGGGGGTTTTGTTGTTGTTGTTGTTTTAGTCGTTTTGTTTTGTTTTGTTTTGGGATATTAGGGATTGAATCCAGGGCATTCTACCTCGCAGCTACATGCCCATCCCCCAGCCCTCTTATTTTTATTTTGAAACAGGGGTTCACTAAGTTGCTGAGGCTGACCTTGAACCTGCAATCTCCTGCCTCAGCCTCCCAAGTACTGGAATTACAGGTGTGCGCTACCACGTCCGGCTCCATCTGACTTTTTACCTACCATTTCTTTCACAGTACACCTACATAACCTTGTACCTACCAGTTGAATATTGATTTTTTTCTGAGGATTCTGTCATCCTTTTCCCTCTCGTCTTATTTTGCACATTGGCCCTGGGATATCATATTTACCAATGAGGCTTCAGGTGCCCTATACCTTATTTAAGTGCCCTTAGAGGTTTGCACTACCACTCTCCCCTCCTCCCCTTCAAGGTCATGAACAATGAAGTAGGTATACAGGGATCACTAACCAAATAAAGCATACCATTTCCTAATGGCATTACCAGAGCTCTGGCAAAAAATAGACTGGGAAAACAGCTTACACTTGAGGTCACAATGGGACCTCCAACTTCCCAGCCTGGGGCTCTGAGCCTAGCTCCTCCTGAAGTAAGTGAGCGTCGAAGGTCAGCCCTGCAGGGGCAGCTTCCCACATGGACAAGAACCAGAGGGCTGCCTGTCACCCCAAAGGCGGGGAAACAGGGGCAGCCAGCACAAAGAGCAGGCTCAACTCTGAAGTGTTGCTCTGAGCTGACCTTGCTGTGCAGTTCCAGCTTGCCAGGCCAATCTGACCCATGGAAGAAGAGAGCAGAGAAAAGAAATAAGCGTGTTTCGTACAGGGGTGGGAGAAGTCCTTGACATTTAACCAGCCAGCAGCACAGGTCTTAAAAGTAGACAGAAGAAGCGTGCCTGCCATTAAAGTGACACCCACCATTAACACAGTGGCTATGCCCTTGGTAAAACGCAGGCTTGGATTTCAAGTTCTGAGCCTATAATTAGTCCTTTCTCCATCCCTTGGCAAGGAGTTAATGGGGGGATGGTGAGAAGACACAAAACTCCCTCCCCAGCACCCACCCCAAGTTAGTCCAGCTGTCTATGGGCTAAAGCTGCAGTGAAAGGCGATTGTTCCCCCAAAGGAGTCCCGCACACAGTAGGTACTACACAGGGTTTAACTGACTGAATAAATAAATAAATTCTGACTTCTGGATAGGGGTCTCCAACCCAGATCCCCATCCCAAACTCCAGACCTGCATATTTCCACCTCTCCCTCAGCTTTCTTCCTGTTTCCCATCTTCGCAAACGGAACCATCGTCCACGCAGTTACTCGTGTCATAATATTCTCCCAACTCTACATAACTCTGTTTCCATTAAGCATGGACCACATGAAACAGAAATTGATTACCCAGCAATCAGAGCCCCCCACACACACACACATCAATCATCTCTCTCTTGTCTTAGAAAAAAACAAAAAGAAAAATGTTTGACTTATTCAGAGGAAATTATCTAGCCTTTTGATATCCAAAAACATCCTTTGGACTCACTTCTTATGTGTTGACTTCAATGTGTTTCCTTACTTGGTAGATTATTAGCTTGCAAACTTTCTTCTTCACATCTTACGTAATATCACTTTTAGATCAACAGTCCAAGTATATAGATTTATGCTTTGTGTGTGTGTGTGGGGGGGGTGCTGGGGATTGAACCGGTAGGGGGCACTCTACCTCTGAGCTACACCCCCAGCCCTAATTTCTTATTTTGAAATAGGTTCTCACTAAGTTGCAGAGGGCCTCACTAAGTTGCTGAGGCTGGCTGCAAACATGTGAGCTTCCTGTCTCAGCCTCCCAAGTACTGGGATTGCAGGCATGCACCACCACACCTGGCTTGAATTATATTTTTTTAACCACAGACCCAGCCAAAACAACAACAACAAAACCCTTTGTGGATATTACTTCTAACACACACTACATTTCATAAGCAAATTCAAATGAAATAATTTCTACAACCTTTTCTAATATTACACTGGTTAAAAATATCTCCTTTTTGCATCTTATCCCATTTTTTTCTTGACTTTAAAGTATTAGAAATCATGCTCAACTACTGAAGAAATGAAGAAAAAGCACTATTTTGTGGCTGTGATTTTTCAAAGGAATGCTAATAACTTCTTTTTCACATAATTTTAAAACATCTTATTTCCTCTACAAATCCTATGCAAGTAACAAAAACTCAAAGCATCAGTAAGAATGATTCATATCAAACAGTTTGATATCTTCATCAAACCCTATAGTTTTTTTAAAAAAAATTTGCAATTCATTTCTTTTCTTAGCAAGACCTGGCTAGCTTGTTTACAAGATACCTTGTAGTTCACTACTTTCATTTTGCTAGAAGCTCTCCACAAATAACTTAAAGAAAACAATTAGGTGAGGTATCAAACAGGGCTTGAATTGAAAGAACAGACATAAATCCACAGCTTGACTGTGAGTAAATTAACATATGAAATGCCTAAAGACAGTAGGAATAAATTGTTGTCCCTAATAAGCAGCTATAATAGAAAGAGTCAAAACATTTGTTCAGTTTTTTCCCTGGTTATTAGACAAGACACAATTTCTGTCCAGGAAGGAACGTAGAATGTTTATCCTCTGGCTCATGGTGATATTGCTCTGCATTTTATTTTAACTATAATGTTTAAATAAAAACCAGAATCTAGTTCTTGGGCTAAAAATAAACGGTAACTATCTGTAACATATTAAGTTTTCATAAATCAGCACAAACATTCCATCCATCTATGTCGTGGAAATTAATACATTTTGCTCTAAAAACTAGGTTTTGGCATTCTCAGTGACATTCTCTACTTTTTTAAATGATCTGGCCTGGGCAAAGCTAGCTATTAAAGTAACTCTTTTTAGGATTGCATAATTTTTTTTCTGAGGGAAGTATTTGTTATAGAGTCCCTCTAATTTGTGAATTTATTCAAATTAAATATCTGCAGGCAGGATTATCTCTGGAATATAAAATAACAGAAAAGTTTATTCTATGTAGTTAGAGCCCTGACCTCTAGTCAGGAATCTACCACTTCTCAGCCAGGTGACCATGAATAAATTATGTTTTCTGCACTATGTTTTTTTTAATTGGCAAAATGGAGACAATGGTAATACCTTCCCCATAAGATTATGGTGAAAATTTAATGAAATTATACATGTAATTAGCCAAACACAGCTCCTAGCACACATAGACATCAAATATATACTATTTTCAGAGAAAATATGGATGTATATTTTACATCTTTAAATAAGCCATTTTTCATGTATAGTGCTAAAGCCAGAAACCATAAATGAAAATATTAGTGTATTTAACTACATAAAGCATAGATTTTTTTAAATAACAAAAATACCACAATCAAGAATAAAGACAAACACCACCTGGAGAAGAGATTTGCAACATATGTGCTAAAAATTAAAGGATGATGCATTAAGTTTTTATAAATCATCACAAAAGAGAAAGAAAAATTAGGAAAGGATATAAATAAACAATTCAAAAAGAAATAGGGCCAGTAAATATATGAACAGATGTTCAGCCTCGCTAGTAATCAAAGAAATGCAAATAAAACAACAGATTGGCTATGATTAAAAAGATGAGAAAAAACCAGCATTTTTAAGTGTGCAAGCAGTCGGCTGCCCTCATGCACTTCCGCTAAGTGGATTTATTGATCGAATATTTTTGGAAGGCTATCGAGGGATATATACCTATATATATCAAAATTTAAGAGATTGATTCTCTTTTATTTGTTATATTTGTCTTTGTAGATATAGTACATAGGAATTTTCCATAATGAGACAAAAAGGTGATTTCATTTGGGAAAATTAAAATAGTTTACTTCCCTTCTTCTTAGGGCTTTTATGAGAAATATAATCTCAGGCAGCCTTACAGGGAGCAGTTATAGCAATAATGATTACCAATATCCATGTAGCAGCTCCTGGATTACAAACTATGCCACTTACCTTAATTCTCCCAATTGCTAAACATAGAGCAAGGATTACTATTGATCCCTTATGAATTATTATGAGCCTCGAGGCTCTTTAATCCTCAAGTAGTAGCAAGCATTGATAATACTACCCACAGACTGTCCTAAAGTGGAAAGGGACAAAATTCAGGGACCTAGACCATCTCCTCCACGGGATATCCCCTAGGGGGCGCACTGCTGACAGTAAATTAGTACCTGCCCAGCATCTGCAGTCTCTCTTGCTTATGGTTCCTTTGCCCTGTGCTGAATGATGAAAGAGAATCTCTCCCCACTGCAAGTTTGTAAAACCAGTCTTTTTTTCTTCAAGTTCTTTATCAGATTTGGCCATAGGGTGTGAGAATTGCCCCTTCCCCTGCATAAGGCCTGAAACGTGCACTATCATCCATGCTCCCATAAGAAAGTGTGCCGAGCAAAACTGATAGGGCAAATGGCTCTGTAGTGATCTTAGACACCAAGTTCATGAAACCACCACTCCTGTGTCCCTTCTAACCCTCCCCACACATACCTGTCA
>PVJS01055035.1:0-12772 GCA_004027185.1 Glis glis | reverse complement strand
GGCCTCACTAAGTAGCTGAGGCTGGCCGCAAACCCGGATCCTCCGGTCTCCGCCTCCCAAGTACTGGGATTACAAGCGTGTGCCACCACGCCTGGCTGATTTTTTATTCTTTATTTTGAAACAGGGTCTCACGAAGTTGCAGAGGGCCTCACTAAGTAGCTGAGGCTGGCCGCGAACCTGCAATCCTCCTGTCTCAGCCTCCCAAGTAATGGGATTACAGGCATGTGCCACCATGCCAAGATTTTCCCCACTGCATTTCAATGGGACTTTTATCACAAATCAGCTGAGCATATGTGTGGTCTGTTTCTGGACTTTCTAAACTGTTCCATTGGTCTAAGTATGTGTATCCTTGCACAAATACATACTGCTTTAATCACTGTAGCTTTGTATGTAATACATCCTCTACCTGTGTTCTTCTACCTCCTCAAGATTGTCTTTGCTATCCTTGGTTCTATGTGTTTTCATATAAGTTCTACTGAGATTTTCCCATTTCTACAAAAAAAGAAAAATTGAGTAGGATTGCACTGTATCTAAAGAATAAAAGTGGAGAAGTGACATCTTTACACTATTGAGTCTTCCAAACCATCAATGTGGTATATATCTCTCCATTTACTTAGGTCTTTTAAATTTTATATATACTCAGATCTTTTAAATTTTATATCTACGTTGTGGCGCATGCTTGTAATCCCAGTACTTGGGAAGCAGAGACAGGAGGATCATAGGTTCGAGGACAGCCTCAGCAAGTAATGAGACCCTTATCAACCTAGTGAGACCCTGTTTCAAACTAAACATAAAATAGGGCTGGGGGTGTAGGTCAGATGTAGAATGCCCCTGGGTTCAATCCCCAGTACTGCAAATAAAATAAAATAAAATAAAATAATTAATTAAAAATAAAAAAAAGGGCCGGGCGTGGTGGCGCACGCTTGTAATCCCAGTACTTTGGGAGGCAGAGACCAGATGATCCGGGTTCGCGGCCAGCCTCTGCTCTCTCTCTCTCTCTCTCCCTCTCTCTGTGTCTCTCTCTCTCTCTCTCTACTTGGTGAGGCCCTCCGCAACTTCATGAGACCCGGTTTAAAAATAAAGTATAAAAAATAGGGCTGGGGGCGTAGTGCGGAGGTAGAATGCCCCTGCGTTCAATCCCCGGTACCGCAAAAATAAATAAATAAATAAATAAAGGGCTGGGGGCTCGATGTTGTGGCACATGCCTGTAATCCCAGTACTGGCGAGGCTGAGACAGGAGGATCCTGGGTTTGAAGTCAGGCACAGCAATTTAGTGAGGCTTTCAGCAACTCAGTGAGATTCTGTTTTCAAATAAAAAATAAAATAGGCCTGAGGGTGTAACTTGGAGGTAGAATGCCCCTGGGTTCAATCCTCAGCACCACAAAAAGAAAAACAAAACAAAAAAAGGGTTGGGGTATAGCTCAGAGGTATACCCCAGTGCCCCCCAATATATATATCTTTCTGTGTAGAAATCTTGATTTTTATGCTACTAATACTTTGGAGGGTACTGGGGATTGAACCCAAGGATATTTTACCTCCAAGCTACAACCCCCAGCCCTATTTTATTTGGAAACAGGGTCTCGCTAAGTTGCCAAGAGCCTTGCTGCATTGCTGAGGCTGGCTTTGAATCTGCAATCTTCCTGTCTCAGCCTCCCAAGTACTGGGATTACAGGTGTGGGCCACCACACCTGGCTTATGCTACTAGTATTGTTCTTAAGATGGAGCTGGAAAATTCTTGTTGCCTAGTGAATTCATGTGCTCGTGGTGAGGCTGCTGTAAACAAACCTATTGTGCTGCCAGTCATAGAAAAGTGCAGCGCAGCCGGGCATGGTGGCGCACGGTTGTGATCCCAGTACTTGGGAGGCTGAGACCAGAGGATCCGGGTTTGCGGCCAGCCTCAGCTACTTAGTGAGGCCCTCTGCAATTTAGTGAGACCCTGTTTCAAAATCAAGAATAAAAAATAGGGCTGGGGGTGTAGCTCGGAGGTAGAATGCCCCTGGGTTCAATCCCCAGTACTGCAAAAAAAAAAAAAAAATTAAAAAAAAAAAGAAAAGTGCAGCGCACATATACATAGTGTGTACGTGTGCATGTGCAGGTTTGTGGTGCTGGGATTGAACCCAGGGCTCTGCACATTGGAGGCAAGCTCTCTACCACTGCACCACACCCCCAGCTCATTCTTTTATATTTTTTGTTGCAAGTACATAGAAATACAACAAGCTTTCCGTCTGGTACACTACCGATTCTCCCTCCAGGTTGCATTTTCCCTCACTGCAGCTAGTCTAGTGGATTTATGCCCCACCTGCTTACTTTTACTTTTTTGTGGTACTGGGGATTGAACCCAGGGGCATTCTACCTCTGAGCTATATACCCCCAGCCCTATTTTTTATTCTTTTTTTTTTTTTTTTTTGCGGTACCGGGGATTGAACCCAGGGGCATTCTACCTCTGAGCTACATCCCCGGCCCTATTTTTTATCCTTTATTTTGAAACCGGGTCTCATGAAGTTGCGGAGGGCCTCAGTAAGTAGCTGAGGCTGGCTGCAAACCCGGATCCTCCGGTCTCCGCCTCCCAAGTACTGGGATTACAAGCCTGCGCCACCACGCCTGGCTTTATTTTTTATTCTTTATTTTGTAACAGGGTCTTACTAAGTTGCAGAGGGCCTCACTAAGTAGCTGAGGCTGGCCATGAACCTGCGATCCTCCTGTCTCAGCCTCCCAAGTACTGGAATTACAAGTGTGCACCACCATGCCCGGCTCCCACTCGCTTACTTAAAAAGTGAGCACTAAAATAAGTCCTTAGACTGCTGGATCAACAGGTTTTTCTGGTGTTCATTTGTAGAATCAGCAGTGTACAAGAGTTCTTACAAATTCTGTGAGCTTGAATGAGAAAAAAAATGATTTATTTTCATGAACCTTTTAATTAAATTTATTATTTCCTTTAATTATGAATGTAGCTGGGTGTGGTGGTAGCACACACCTATAATCCCAGTACTTGGGAGACTGAGACAGGAGGATTGCAGGTTCGCAGCCAGCCTCAGAGACTTAGTGAGGCCCTCTGCAACTTAGTGAGACCCTGTTTCAAAATAAAAAATAAAATAGGGCTAGGGGTGTGGCCCAGAGGTAGAATGTCCCTGGGTTCAATCCCTAGTACCTAGAAAAAAAAATTAGGTTGGGCAGCTTAGAGAGGAGAATAGTAAGTTAGAGGTCAGTGCGCAGTAACTTAGGGCGACCCTGTTTCAAAAAATAAAATAGGGCTGGGGTGTAGCTCAGAGGTAGAATGTCCCTGGGTTCAATCCCCAGTACCACACACACACACACACACACACACACACACACACACAACAATAATAATAATTATGAATGTAGGCAACAAACCACAGTGACTTTGTCACCAGTAAAAATTACAGGTATTTTCAGTTTGCATTAGAGTTGTTGCCTATGTGGGCGACAGCAGGCTGCATACGTGACAGTGGTAACATAAGACAAAATGGCGCTGGGAAATTCCCATTGCCTGGTGACATCCATGTCATCATTCTTGTGCTCGTGAGGCTGCTGTAAACAAACCTATTGTGCTGCCCGTCGTAGAAAAGTACAGCACGTAGAATTATGTACAGAACATAATATTTGATAATGACCTGATACTGGTCTATCTATTCACTATGTTGTACTGTTATCATTACTTTAAGATGTCCTCCTTCTACTTATAAAACAAAGTTTTCTGTAAAAGAGTATGACACGTCACATAGGCAGAAGCCTCAAACACCTTGTGTATGGGTAAGGACACTCTGTTTGCACAATGACAAAATTGCCAAAGGATGCATTTCTCAAAAAAATCCGCGACACACAACCGCATCTCAAAATAACACTCACCACTAGTTTGAAATGACTATAGAGTCAGAACTGTCAGCGTGCTGAGATTATGCCCTCCCTACAGCTTCAGGACAATGACAGAAGAGCCGGGCATGGCAGCGCATGCCTGTAATCCCAGTACTTGGGAGGCTAAGATGGAAGACTGCAGGTTTGAGGCCAGCTCACGGTAATTTAGTGAGACCCTATTTCTAAATAAAAAATAATTTTAAAAAGGGCTGAGGGTGGATCTCAGAGGTAGAATGTTCCTGAGTTTAGTCCCCAGTAAAACACACACACACACACACACACACACACACACACACACACAGAAGGATATGGAACTATGGAACTCTTGGATCAGACATGAAAGTCGTCACAGTGAAGCAGTGGGCAGAGGGTTGGGGTCATCTGTGCTGCTTCTCCGAGCCCTGTTTCCTGCAGGCTGTGACACAAGCATGTAGAGTAGACAGTGGTCATGAGAGAGAAAATTAGGGACGAGGGCTCAGCACTCTTTGAACAAGCAGCAAATGCAGCCAGCAGCAAATGAGTCAGTCTGGTGGCCTAAGTGACCAGCTACTGAAACTGCTGAGTGTCAGGCAGTGAGGGATGAGCCTCGAAGCCCCCCGGCACACTCAGCAGGAAAAGACAGGGACGCTCAGGACCCCTGGTGGACTGCTCTCAACATGTGGCACTAGACCTTGTCATTCATGCATTTAGGGGCACAGTATTGCGATATCACCATTTTATATATATATATTTTTTTCTTTTTGGCATTGGGGATTGAACCCAGGGGCATTCTAACTCCGAACTACACCCCTAGACCCCCCCAACCCCCCCTTTTTTTGTGGTACCGGGGATTGAACCCAGGGGTGTTTTACCTCCGAGCTACACCCCTGGTCCTATTTTTTTATGCTTTATTTTGAAACTGGGTCTCACGAAGTTGTGGAGGGCCTCACTAAGTAGCTGAGGCTGGCTGCGAACCTGGATCCTCCGGTCTCCGCCTCCCAAGTACTGGGATTACAAGTGTGCGCCACCACACCCGCCCCTATTTTTTATTTTGAAACAGGGTCTCACTAAGTTGCGGAGGGCCTCACTAAGTAGCTGAGGCTGGCCACGAACCTGGATCCTCCAGTCTTAGCCTCCCAAGTATTGGGATTACAAGCATGTGCCACCACGCCCGGCTCATTTTATATTTTGATATAGGTGATTTCCTCTATAATATGGTTTCCTAGATATTTTATTACAAGAATGTAAATACAGATTCTGAAGGGGTTGGTTGGCTTAATCAGATTGCCAAAGGCATCCATGGCACACAGTCAGTAAATTGAAGATTAAAAAATATTTTCAGTGGGGTGTGGTGGTGCATGCCTATAATCCCAGTTCTTGGGAGGCTGAGACAGGAGGCTCACAGGTTCAAGGCCAGCCTCAGCAGTTTAGTGAGAGCCTGTTTAAAAATAAAAAATAAGGCTGGGCGTGGTGGCGCATGCTTGTAATCCCAGTACTTTGGGAGGCAGAGACCGGAGAATCGGGGTTCGCGGCCAACTTCAGCGCGCATGCGCGTGCGCGTGATCTATCTCTCTCCTCTCTCCTCTCTCTCTCTACCTAGTGAGGCCCTCCGCAACTTCGTGAGACCCAGTTTCAAAAATAAAGTATAAAAAATAGGGCCGGGGGCGTAGCGCGGAGGTAGAACGCCCCTGCATTCAATCCCCGGTACCGCAAAAAAAAATAAAAATAAATAAATAAAATAAAATAAAAAATAAGAAGAGCTGGGGGTGTAACTCAGAGGTAGTACTGGGTTCAAGCCCCAGTACTGATTTTTTTTTTTTGTGGTACTGGGGCTTGAACCCAGAGGAATTCTACCTCCTAGCTACACCCCCCAGCCCTATTTTTTTTCTTATTTGGAAACAGGATCTCACTAGGTTGATGCAAGTCTCACTACTTGCTGAGACTGTCCTTGAACCTGCTATCCTCCTGTCTCAGTCTCCCAAGTACAGGGATTACAGATGTGCACTACCCTGCCTGGCTCCCAGTACTGATTTAAAAAATAAATAAATAAAAGTCAGGTTTGGTGGTGCACGCTTGTAATCCCAGTACTTGGGAGGCTGAGACAGGAGGATCACAGGTTTGAGGATAGCCTCAGCAAGTGATGAGACTCTCATCAACCTAGTGAGATCCTGTTTCAAAATAAAATAAGGCTGGGGATGTAGCTTGGAGGTAGAATGCCCCTGGGTTCAATCCCTAGTACCAAAAAAATAAAGAAAATAGTATATATATATTTTACCACCAGATATTGATATAAAAATTTAAAAAAAATTTTTTTGGTACTGGGGATTGAACCCAGGGGCGTTCTACCTCTGGGCTACACCATAGCCCTTTTTTATTTTGAAACAGGGTCTCACTAAATTGCTGAGGCTGGCCTTGAATCTGTGATCCTCCTGTCTCAGCTTCCCAAGTACTGTGATTACAGGCATGCCCCACCATGCCCAGTAATAAAAAATAAAATTTTATACAACTCCATTACTCAGGAAAACCTCTTCAACATTGTCTGGAGAGCAGAGTGGGAAAGGCCCTGCCGCCAACTCCAGGAGGCCGGCCAGAGTTGGGTCTCAAGTTGTATGAACCTGAGCTAGTTCCTTGTGCCCAATTTTCTTCATCTGTAATGGGACACACTTGTCACTAATTCACTGGCTCCTGGCTCAAAACTGGGAGTGAGAGGTGCATTCTCACACATTGCTGGCAGGCATGCAAACTGAATATAGCTTCTGAATAATATCTCTGCTATAAATACAGTAGGTCCCCCTTTACCGTGGAGTATATGTTCCAAGACCCCCAGTAGGTTCCTGAAACTGCAAATAGTACTGAACCCCACATATTCTGGTGTTCCCCATACATATATAACCTGTAATAAAGTTTAATTTATAAATTAGGCACAGTTAGAGATTAGCAACAATAACCAATAATAAAGTAGAACAATTATGATATCCTGGATAAAGTGACGTGAATGTGGTCTCTCTTGTGTCAAGACAAATATAAATATTTTTGGACCAGAGCTGACCATGGGTCCAGCTGAAATCAAGGAGAGTGAAGCCGCAGATAAGGAAGCACTACATTAAAAATATTCAAGCTGGGCATGGTGTCGCGCACCTGGAGCCCCAGCTCCTCGGAAGGCTGAGGCAGGAGGATCTTTGAGCTCAGGAGTTTGGAGCCAACATGGGTAACACAGGGAGCACTATATTAAAAACACTCAAACTGGGCTGGGCATGGTGGCACACCTGTAATCCCAGTACTTGGGAGGCTGAGACAGGAGGATCGCAGGTTTGAGGACAGCCTCAGCAATGTAGCGAGGTCCTCAGCAACTTGGTGAGACCCTGTTTCCAAATAAAACATAAAATAGAGCAAGGGTATAGCTTGGAGGTAGGATGCCTCTGGGCTCAATCCTCAGCACCATTTTAAAAAAAGAAAAGAAAAAAAGAAAAGAAAAGAAAAGAAATTCAAGCTGGGCATGGTGGCACGCACCAGTAGTCCCAGCTCCTCGGGAGGCTGAGGCAGGAGGATCACTTGAGCCCAGGAGTTTGGAGCCAACCTGGGCAACATAGTGAGACCCTGTCTTAAAGAAAAATCAATTCCATTACTAGAAAGTTACTACTGCGATATAACCAGACATACATGATGCTGGCTGGGCGGGTTCTCCTGCTCTCCATCAGAAGAATCAGACTCACTATTGCAATGGGAACCAGACTCTTCCTGCTGGAAGAGAAGGGAGGCCCAGCACCGACAGAGAGAGAGACAGACAGACACAGAGAGAGAGAGAGAGAGAGAGAGAGAGAGAGAGAGTGTGTGTGTGTGTGTGTGAGGCTGGCCCCCAGGACAGAGGAGAGAACTTGTTTTCATTCATGTGAGCAGGGCTGTTAGCAAGGGGAGCTAAGAGCTTAGGAATGTTAATTGGCTTTAGGTACATTTTCACACTTCCAAAGGTGGATTTTTTCTTCTTCTTTTGCTGTGAGGCCACTTTAGCTTCTGAGGAAGGCAAGGCCAGTCTGTCAGCCTGGAGCCACATTAGTTTCTCCATATGGATGCCACATCCTGTCTAAACATCGCTGCTTTGTCAGAGGGGTGAGTTCTGCAGCTGTTAAGAGCACATAGGTGCAGAGTAGAAGAAAGCACAAACCAAGGCACTTGACAAGTCAAGGACCCCGGGAATGTGCTGCTCCCCTAACTCCCCAACAGTCTCATCCTTTATTTATTTATTTATTTTTTTTGCGGTACCTGGGATTGAACCCAGGGGCATTCTACCTCCGAGCTACACCCCCGGCCCTATTTATCCTTTATTGAAACTGGGTCTCACGAAGTTGCGGAGGGCCTCACTAAGTAGCTGAGGCTAACCGAGAACCCAGATCCTCCAGTCTCTGCCTCTGGGATTATAAGCGCCACCATGCCAGGCCAGTCTTATCCTTTGTGTCTGGTCTCTGAAGCAGATAAGCACACACCAAGCTTTGAGTAGCTAACAAGCTATGAGTTAAGGCTCAGGAATGCGTTTGCCTTTTTTTCCTATGGTGGTCTCTCTTTCATATAGAAAAAAGGTAAGCAAAAATATGTTCGTGGCAGTATTATTCATAATAGGAAAGTTTTTGTAAACATCTTTTTTTTTGGCAGTACTGGGGATTGAACGCAGGGGCATTCTACCTCCAAGCTACATACCCAGCCCTATTTTTATTCTTTGTTTTGAAAAATGGTCTCACTAAGTTGCAGAGGACCTCACTAAGCAGATGAGGCTGGCCTTGAACCTGTGATCCTCCTGTCTCAGCCTCCCAAGTACTGGGATTACAAGCATGTGCCACCACTCACTGCTAAGGGAGACTCTATTTCAAAATAACAAATAAAGCTGGACTGGTGGCACATGTCTGTAATCCCAGTACTTGGGAGACTGAGAGAGGAGGATCACAGGTTTAAGGCCAACCTTAGCAACCTAGCAAGATCCTCAACAAGTTAGCGAGATCATGTTTCAAAATAAAAAACAAAAGATCAGGGGTGGGGTGGGGTGAAGCTTGGAGGTAGAATGCCCTGGGTTCAATCTTCAGTACCCCCTCCAAGAAATGACAATAATAAGAAGGGTTGGGAGTGTAGCATGGAGGTAGAATGCCCCGGGGTTCAATCTCCAAATACCACACACACAAAACAACAACAACAAAAAAAGAAAGACTGGCAAGTCTATTCTGATAGATGTAGCCATTATGAATCGTTAAGGCAGTGTTTGACAACATTGGAAAATGCCCATAATTTTATATTAAGTTAAAAAAGACAGATTTGTATGTGGTATGGCTCCCATTTTGTTTAATATATTATATATGTCTATGTGTATGTAAGTTTAGACTAGTTGGAAATTTACTGAAAATCTTATTGCTCACAGTATAATTCTATATACACACTTGAAATTTTAAAATCTAGCTTTGAAAAAATTTCCCGGTATTCCTCAACAAGCACGTTTTGCTTTGTAATAAGAAGAGCAAATTATATAAAAACAACTGAAAGGTATGTGTGCAAAAGGGCTTTGAAAATCATAATCAGCTACACAAACATGCAATGTCATTGGCATTTTCCTGGGGCTTAGAAGCACAGTTGGATTCATGTTTAAATCAATAAAGCTGGCTGCGAGGAAGATAAATTAATTGGTCAGGGGCGGCCTTGTTCCACAGTCTCCTCTAGCAGCAGGCTCTCTGCTCCCGCCCCTGCAGCCCAGCAGCTGCAAGCCAGCTCGCTCTAACCCGGTTTGTTTTTCTTCTTCCTTGGATCCACCACCCAGCCTCCTTCCTCCGGTCTGTCTGGTCTTGTCTCCTGGGTGAATCATACCTCAGAAATGGAAACAGCCTTTAGGGCAGGGCCTGTTTCTGTTGAAGGGCTGGGGCCCAGCTTCCGGGGTGACATTACTGTGCCCAATGAGGGTTTCACTGCAGGTGCCAGGCTGCACACAGGCGTGGGTGTTAGCCTGGTTCTGGGCTTTCTGGGCAGGGCCCTGGTGGAGCGAGCGCTAAAGCGATGTGACCCGACACAGGTGAGCAACAGGCTGCTTCCCTGTGGTGTGACTTGGGGGCTTCTTGTGGTCCCCTTCACCCAGAGGTCTCTGTGTAGGCTCACTCTCCTCCCCTCCAGAAATCTCTACCTTTGGAGAGGTTTTTCTGCCAGAGAAGAGAGATGACAGGAGTGACACAGAAGGCCAGAAGGCACCCGTTAAAATGTACATGGAGCTGGGCGTGGTGGTGCATGCCTGTAATCGCAGTACTTGGGAATCTGAGACCGAAGAATCACAGGTTCGAAGCCAGTGTCAGCAACTTAGTGAGACCCTGTTTCCAAAGAAAAAATAAAATAGGGCTGAGGGTATAGCTCAGAGGTAGACTGCCCCTGGGTTCAATCCTTAGCATCACAAAACAACAACAACAACAACAATAACAGTACACGGGTCATTGGGGGCAGAACATGTCCTGACACGAGGCTCTGGAATTGGTCAGACTTGGGTTTGGATCCCGGCTCCACACAGTTTGGGGATGCTGCTTGCTGTCTCTGAGGATGGCTCTTCTCATCTGTCAGTGATGACAAAAAGCACTTACATGCTCCAAG
Organism: Glis glis; assembly: GCA_004027185.1. Lineage (NCBI taxonomy): Eukaryota > Metazoa > Chordata > Mammalia > Rodentia > Gliridae > Glis > Glis glis. Next base: position 2,314 of record PVJS01055035.1, on the reverse strand, counting down.
CACATGCCGGGTACGGATCTAGATACCTTTCTTGTATTAATCCACCTGATCTACACAACAACCTTATTAGGTGATCGCTATGCCCATCTTACTGAAGAAACTGAGGCATAGGGTGTTTAGTTTGCTCCAGGTGTCACAGGGTCAGCACCAGAATGAACCCAGGCAGGGTGGCTCTAGAGTCCGTGCTTTTAATGACCGTGTTTGGGAGTCTTCTTGATAACAATAATAACCATGATTTATTAGGTGTTTACTCATTCCCAGGAACTGGGTTAAATGCTCTATAGAAGTGTTCTCAATTGCTCATCTGGAGGCCTGCCCGAGGCAGGGCCTACTGATACGCGCTAACATTGATCTGGCAGGATGAGGCCCCATGTTAGGGGCTGAGCTAGAAGAGATTGCTTCAGCATGAAGAGCTAAGATGTGCTCATAAATAACTGTGATTCATGGTGGGATCAGAGCTAGATGGAGCTGGGAGAGAGCTTAGAGGTCATCTGGTTTAAACTCATTCTTACCCATGTCAAGAACAGACTTGCTTTGTTTATTCCCCCAGGGTTTGGAGGGAAGAGTCAGTGAGATAATGGTAACAACAGCTACCACTTGCTGAGTTCAGAGCTTCTCTCTCTCTCTCTCTCTCTCTCTCTCTCTCTCTCCTCTCTTGCTCTCTCTCCTGTCCAGCCAGATGGGCAGGCACTATTGTTAGCCCTGTTTCACTGGTAGTGAAGCTGAGGTGTTTAGAAGTGCGGTGTTACCCTGCGGCCAGCGGTGGAGCTAGGATGCTGGTCCTAGAGTGGATCGCAGAGCTCAATTCTATGCCTGAACTGCCATGCCCTGCTGGTCACTGAAGGTGGTTAAGAGACATGGGAAGAGGCCGGGCGTGATGGCGCACGCTTGTAATCCCAGTACTTTGGGAGGCGGAGACCGGAGGATCCGGGTTCGCGGCCAGCCTCAGCTCTCTCTCTCTCTCTCTCTCTCTCCCTGTCTCTCTCTCTCTCTTACTCTCTCTCTACTTAGTGAGGCCCTCTGCAACTTCGTGAGACCCGGTTTCAAAATAAAGTATAAAAAGTAGGGCCAGGGGTGTAGCGCGGAGGTAGAACGCCCCTGGGTTCAATCCCCGGTACCGCAAAAAAAAAAAAAAAAAAAAAGAGACATGGGAAGAAAGAGCAGGCTGAGACAGGAGAATTGCAGGTTCGAGGCCAGCCTCAGCAACTTACTGAGACCCTGTTTTATTTTATTTTATTTATTTATTTATTTAGGCAGTACCAGGGATTGAACCCAGGGGCATTCACTAAGTAGCTGAGGCTGGTTGCGAACCTGGATCCTCCAGTCACAGCCTCCCAAGTACTGGGATTACAAGCGTGTGCCACCACGCCTGGCTTGAGACCCTGTTTTAAAATAATAAAACAAGCCGGGTGTGGTGGCACATACTTGTAATCCCAGTACTTGGGAGGCTAAGACAGGAGGATTGCAGGTTTACAGCCAACCTGCGATCCTCAACCTACTTAGTGAGGTCTTCCACAACCTAGTGAGACCCTGTTTCAAAATAAAGAATAAAAAATAGGGCTGGGGGTATAGCTCAGAGGTAGAATGCCCTGGGTTCAATCCCCAGTACTGAAAAAAATAATAATAAAATAAAATAAACTAGCTAGGCGTGGTGGTACATGCCTGTAATCCCAGTACTTGAGAGGCTGAGACAGGAGGATCACAGATTGAGGACAACCTCGTCAAGTAATGAGACCTAGTGAGACCCTGTTTCAAAACAAAAATAAAGTAGGGTTGTGGGTGTAGCTTGGAGATAGAATGCTCCTGTGTTCAATCCCCAGTAACACAAACATACACACACACACACACCAGCACTAGGTGGATGGGTAATTGCTTTGAAGACTATAAGGTGCTGTATGGACATGAGTTATTATTAGAAAGAGGTAAGGGTCCTAGCTGGTGGCACATGCCTGTAATCCCAGTACTTGGGAGGCTGAAATAGGAGGATTGCACATTTGAGGCCAGCCTCAGCAACTTAGTCAGACTTTCAGCAACCTAGCCAGACCCTGTTTAAAAAATAAAAAGGGTGTAGCTTGGAGGTAGAATGCTCTGGGTTCAACCCCCAGTACCCTCCTCCCCCCAAAAAAGAGTTAAGGGTCCCAAGAGAGGCACAAAATGGTATAGCGCTCAGGGCAAAATCAAGGGAGATCTCTGGAGGAGGTGGCAGGTGCTTGGATTTGGACTGTGTTCCTGGAGTAGGAATGTGGAATGTCCAGTGTGTGTGTGTGTGTGTGTGTGTGTGTGTGTGTGCATGTGTGTGTATGTGTGTGTGTGT
>PVJS01055034.1:0-12774 GCA_004027185.1 Glis glis | reverse complement strand
TTGGTTTCATCCCAGGAAAGCAAGGCTGGTTCAACATACACAAATCAATACATGTTATTCACCACATAAATAGAACTAAGAACAAGAAACACATGAGCATCTCAATAGATGCTGAAAAAGAATATGAAAAAATCCAACACCCATTCATGTTAAAAACTCTACAGAAAATTGAAATAGAAGGAGCATACTTCAATATCATTAAGTCAATATATAATAAACCCAAAGCCAACATCCTAGTGAACAGGGAAAAACTGCCAGAATTACCTTTAAAATCAGGAACAAGACAAGGATGCCCACTGTCACCACTCCTTTCAAATATAGTCCTTGAGATTCTTACCAGAGCAATAAGACAAGAGAAGGATATCAAAGGAATTCAAATAGAAAAAGAATAACTAAAATTATCTCTATTTTCAGATGATATGATTCTATATCTAGAAGACCCAAAAACTCAACAAAAAGTCTACTAGAGCTGATTAACAAATTCAGCAAAGTAGTGAAATACAAAATCAACCTAAAAAAATCAGTAGCTTTTCTATATGACAACCATGAAATCACTGAGAAAGAAATCCAGAAAACAATTCCATTCACAATAACCTCAAAACCAATTAACTACCTAGGAATAAGCCTAACCAAAGAGGTAAAATACCTCTAACAATGAAAATTATAAAACACTGAAGAAAGAAATTGAAGAAGATCTTGGAAGATGGAAAGATCTCCCCTGCTCTTGAATAGGCAGAATAAATATTATCAAAATGGCCATTCTATGAAAAGTGATCTACAGAGTAAATGCAATCCCTATGAAAATCATTTGTCACAGACCTAGAAAAATCAGTCATAAATTTCATATGGAGAAACAAAAGACCAAAATAGCCGAAGCAATTCTCAGCAATAAGAACCATTCATGTAGGAGGCATCACAATTCCTGACTTCAAATTATACTACAGAGATATAGTAATAAAATCAGCATGGTATTGGCACAAAAACAGACACATAGACCAGTGGAACAGAATAGAAGATACAGAAACAAGTCCACAAACTTATAGCCAATTGATTTTCGACAAAGGTGTCAGACATATATGTTGGAGAAAAGACAGCCTTTTCAACAAATGGTGTTGAGAAAACTGGTTATCCATTTGTAGAAAAATGGAACTAAATCCTTACCTCTCACCCTGCACAGGAGTCAACTCGAGATGGATCAAATAACGTGGAATTACTAGAGGAGGGCATAAGTTTAACACTCCAACATATAGGCACAGGTAGAAACTTCCTCAACAAGACCCCAAAGCCCAGGAAACTAAAACAAGAATTAATAAGTGGGATAGCATTAAACTAAAAAGTTTCTGCACATCAAGAAAGCCTACAGAATGGGAGAAGATCTTTGAAAGCTATCCCTCTAACAGAGGACTAATATCTAGGATATACAAAGAACCTAAAAGACTTTACACTTAAAAAACAAACAATCCAATCAAGAAATGGGCAACCGAATTGAATAGACACTTCACAAAAGAAGAGATACAGATGACCAATAGATACATGAAAAAATGTTCAATATCATTAGCAATCAGGAAAATGCACATCAAAACTACTCTGAGATTCCATCTAACCCCAATCAGAATGGCAGTCATCAAGAAGTCAAAAAACAATAAATGTTGGTGAGGATGTGGGAAAATAGGAACTCTCCTGCACTGTTGGTGGGAGTGCAAACTAGTTCAGCCATTATGGAGAGCAGTGTGGAGATTCCTTAGAAAACTGGGAATGGATCCACCATATGATCCTGCTATACCACTCCTGGGTATCATTCCAAAGGGATTGAAACCAGAGAACTATAGTAACATATGCATACCTATATAAACATATGAACATAGCAGCACAATTCACAATAGCCAAATTATGGAGCCAAACCAGGTGTCCATCAAGAGATGAATGGATTACAAAATTTTGGGAAATACATACAATGGAATTGTACTCAGCAATAAGGAAGAACAAAATTTTGTCTTTTTCAAGAAAATGGAAGGACCTGGAGACCATTATGTTAAGTGAGATCAGCCAGTCACAGATAGTGAAGGGTCGTATGTTTTCTCTAATATGAGCAAGATAGGGAGTAATTGGGATACCAGAGGGACTCCAGACAATGGAGGAGAAGCCTCAGCAGAGGCAAGGAGGTGGTCTAAGGGAAGGGGAGGGGGAAGAGTGAGGTTCATTAATGGAATTACTACCATTGACTAAGTGTACATATGAGAATATACCAACGTCAATATCAGTACTCCATATTGGAAAAAGGGGGAAATGGGGAGGTGGGGGGTGCAGGGGGCACCAGGGGCTGTGTGCATATACGTTACTGTCAACAAGATTTTCATTATGAGGTGAAACTATAATGCACCAGTAAAAGCACACAAAAAAATAAAAAAGAAAAAATAGGGCTGGGGGTGTAGCTCAGAGATAGAAAGCCTCTGGGTTCATTCCCAGTACCCCACCCCCACACACACAGAATTAGAGTTTAGATACTTCAAATTGTAAATATCTGTGAGGTATTCAATTGGAAATGCCAAATAAAATCTGTTATAAACTCAAAGGAAGGGTTGTAAGTAGAGATATCAATTTGGATTATTGGATTATTTTTGTGTGTGTGGTATTGGGGATCAAACCCAGTGGCACTCTACCACTGAGCTACACTCCCAGCCCTATTTTATTTTTATTTTGAAATAGAATCTCACTAAGTTGCTGCACACTGCTGGCCTCAAACCTGTGATCCTCCTGTCTCAGCCTCCCAAGTACTGGGGTTACAAGCATATGCCACTGTGCCTGGCTTCATTGGATTATTTTTAATGCAGTAACAAAATGATCAGATCACTGAAGGAGAAGGAATAGAGACAGGTGAGATTCCAGGACAGATCATAGAGAAACTCCAATTTGGAGGAATCAGGTAGGGAATGGCCAAAGAGGAAAAAAAAACAGGCAACTGAAGTGCCAGAGAACTCCTAGGAGACTGTGTCAAGAAGAGAAATGTAGTCAGCTGCCACTGAAACACCAAGGAAGATGAGGATAGAAAAGTGACCCATGGCTTTGATCACACAGTGGTCACCGGGTACTATAAGACAAGCAAGGGGATCAAACTGAAAAATTTAAGAGGTAGAGGTCAGAGTGCAGAGTGCTTGAAACTAAGATTTTGGAAGTGGTATAGATTTGTACTAAGTTCTGGGATCAGGAACAAAGATGGTGGAGTGGAGGAAGGCTACACTTTCCAGTTGCTCCGTGGTCCAGAACTGCAGGAGCGGGAATACTGCTTCTCAGCAAGGTGAGTAACCGGGGGAATTTACTGAAACTCAATATTGGATAGTCAGGGACTCAGAAAGACATATTCTGATTTGGATGGGGTCCTAGGGATTGAACCCAGGGGCATTCTATCTCCAAGTTACACCCCCACCCCTTTTTATTTTTTGTTTTGAAACAGGGTCTCGCTAAGTTGCAGAGAGTCTAAGTTGCTGAAGCTGACCTCGAACCTGCAATACTCCTGTTTCAGCCTCCCAAGTACTGGGATTACAAACATGCACCACCATGCTGGCTCTGATTTATTTTCAATGTTTACTTAGATACTAATCCTCCTTTACTTAGCTACTCTTCTAGCAAGATTCATTATTTCTCTCTTGAGGTCTGAAGTTTGTTTTTAATTTCTTCTGTGTATATTTCTTTGAGTATTTTCTGTAGTGCTGACTTAATAGTCATGAATTCTTTTAGTTTATTTTTACGTTGTAAAGTTATTTCTCCTTCAATTCTAAAGGATAGCTTTGCTGAATATAGCAAACTTGGTTGATAGTTGCTTTCTTTTTCTCTTTCCTTTCCTTCCGTTTTTTGTGTGTGCTACTGGAGATTGAACCCAGTGGGCATTCTACATCTGAGCTATACCCCCAGCCCTATTTTTTTGTTTTGAAACAAGGTCTCACTAAGTTCCTGAGGGCCTCGTTAAGTTCCTGAGGTTGACATTGAACCTGAGATCCTCCTGTTTCTGCCTCCCAAATACTTGGATCACAGGCATGTGGCACTATGCTTGGAATACAGCGTTTCGATTCCTCCTTGCTTTTAGAGTTTGGGCTGAGGAATTAAGTTATTCTTATTGGCTTACCTCTTCAAATAGGAAAGGAAGAAGTATAATTACCACTATTTTGCTGATGATACAATCCTATGCTTAGAAGACCTAAAAAACTCCACCAGCAGTCTTCTAAAGCTGATGAATAAATATAGCAAATAGCAGCATACAAAATCAACATAAAAATCAATAGTTTTTCTTTACACCGATAGTGAATCCTCTGGGAAAAAATCAGAGAAACAATTTCATTCACAATAGCCTCAAAAAATAAATACATAGAAATAAATCTAACCAAGGAGGCAAAAGACCTCTACAATGAAAATTATAGAACATTGAAGCAAGGAATTGAAGAAGACACTAAAAAATGGAAAGATCTCTCATTTTCTCGGATAGCCAGAATTAATATTGTTAACATGTCCAGATTATAAAAATCAATATACAGATTCAATGCAATCCACATCAAAATACTAATGGCATTATTCACAGAACTAGAAAAAACAGTCCTAAAATTCATATGGAAAAATAAAAGACTGAGAATAGCCAAAGTGATTCTGAGCAATAAGAACAATGCTGAAGCCAGGCGTGGTGGCGCACACCTGTAATTCCAGTACTTGAAGGCTGAGACAGGAGGATCACAGGTTTGTGACCAGCCTCAGCAACTTAGCAAGGCCCTGATTCCAAATTAAAAAAAATAGTGCTGGAGGTGTAGGTCAGAGGTAGAATGCCCCTTGGTTCACTCCCCAGTACCCCAGCAATGCTGGCTGGAGGCATCACAATTCCTGGCTTCAAATTATATTATAATAACAAAAATTGCATGGCACAGGCACAAAAACAGACACATAGACCAATGCAATAGACTAGAGGATACAGAGACAAACCCACACAGATACAGTCATCTGATCCTTGACAAAGGCACCAAAAACGTATGTTGGAGAAAAGACAGCCTTTTAAACAGTGTTAGGAAAACTGGATATCGATATGTAGAAGAATGAAACTAGATACCTGTCTCTCACTCTACACAAAAGTCATCTCAAAGTGGAACAAAGATCTAGGAATAAGACCAGAAACTACAACTGCTAGAAGAAAACACAGATTAAACTCTCCGTCATATAGGCACAGGCAATCGACTTCCTCAATAAGACCCCCTAAAACTCAGGAAATAAAACCAAGAATTAATAAACGGGTTAACATCAAATTTAAAAGTTTCTGCACAGCAATGGAAATAATTGAGAGCATGAAGAAAAAGCTTACAGAAAGGGAAAAAAATCTTCTGACAGAGGATTAATGTCCAGAATATATAAAGAACTCAGTAAACTTAATACCCCAAATCCAAACAACCCAACCAATAAATAGAAAATTGAATTAATAGACATTTCTCAAAAGAAGAAATATAAATTGCCAACAAATATATGAAAAAATTTAACCAGTTAAGGAAATGCAAACCAAAACTACACTGTTGGTTCCATTTCACTCACTCTAGTTAGAATGGCAATTATCAAGAATAATAATTTGGAAATTATCATCATTGGGTTATTTTTAAGGCAATAACAATAGATCAGATCAGTCAAGCATGTTGGTGCATGCCTGTAATATCAGTATTTGGGAGGTTGGTACAGGAGGATCGCAGATTCAAGTACAGTTCATGGTAACTTAGTGAGCACTGTTTCAAAATAAAAAAATAAAAAAAGGCCTGGGGGTGTAGCCAGAGGTAGACTGTCCTTTTATCATACATGCATATCTATATTTATAGCAATACAATAGCCAAATTATGGAACCAGCGTAGGTGTGTGTCAATAGATGAATGGATAAAGAAAATATGGTACACACAGCCAGGCGTGGTGGCGCACGCTTGTAATCCCAGTACTTTGGGAGGCGGAGACTGGAGGATCCGGGTTCGCGGCCAGCCTCAGCGCTCTCGCTCTCTCTCTCTCTCGGTGAGACCCTCCACAACTTTGTGAGACCCGGTTTCAAAATAAAGTATAAAAAAATAGGGCCGGGGGTGTAGCGCGGAGGTAGAACGCCCCTGGGTTCAATCCCTGGTACCGCAGGAAAAAAAGAAAAGAAAATATGGTACACACACACAATGGAGTTTTACTCAGCCATAAAGAACAAAATTAGGTCATTTACAGGAAAATGGATAGAACTGGAGAGCATCATGCTGAGTGAGATAAGTCAGTCTCAAAAAATCGAGGACCACATATTCTCTCTTATATGTGGAAGCTGGAGAGAAAATGAACCTCATGAAAAGGAGATAGATGAATAGAATAGTGGAAGAGGATCAAGGGAGGGAGGAAAAGAGGGAAAGGCGAGGTATGAGGAAGGAAACAGACCAAATGTTATGTGCATATATGAATGTATCACTATGAATTTCACTATTATGTACAATTATAATACACCAATAAAACAAATTAAAAAGTAAGGTCTCAGCCAGTCATGGTGGCGCACATTTGTAATCCCAGTATTTGGGAGGCTGAGAACGGAGGATCTGGGTTCGCAGCCAGCCTCAGCTACTTAGTGAGGCCCTCCGCTACTTAGCGAGACCCTGTTTCAAAATAAAGAATAAAAATAGGGCTGGGGGTGTCACTGTTCTGTGAACTTCTGCCAGAAACTTGCCCTTCCACACAGCACTTCTATGGCTGCACAGTAGGAAAAGGATTTTTTGTATGTGATTATTTTTAGCTCAGGCCTGATATTGATTTTTGAATAAGAAAAATCTCAATTGTTATTATTGAACACTGAATGGCTTTGGAAATTAGCATTTGTTGTATGTTTGATAATCCTTCTTAATGAATTCAAACTAAAATAGCAAGGCAAACAGTATTTATAAATGAAACTTATACTGTAGTAAAGTTATTTCAATAACAACTAATGTTTGAATCAAAGTAATATCAGGTTGGTTTATGTACTTCCCATCCTGTCAAAAGTTTAAACAAGTGAGATCTCTACTCCCATACAAATGTGCAGTGGATATATTAACCAAGTTCAGACTAAAGTTCCAGCATTTTCCCCAGGTCTCTATGAAAATGCAAAGGAAATTTCCATATTTCAACTCACTTAACTGTACTTTCGAGGAGCTTCTACTTAAATGTCAATAGGAATTGACTAATCTGCAGTTTAATGACATGCTACAAGGCAAATATCAAGAAAAGAATCTAATAGAATTCTATAAATGCCTTCTAAGAGATGAATATGCTCAATTAAAATCATGTTTGTGGATTGATACCAGTATTTAGAAGTACCTATCTCTTGGATTGATATTAGTATTTGCCGGTATCTGTGTGCAAAGATATTTTCAAAAATGAACAATGTAAAGACTCATTGCAGATCAACAGATGAACCTTTACAATCAATTTTAGTGACAGAAAACTGTAATATTAACCCTCAATTAGGTAAACTGTTATCCTCCCCAAAGAGTTCCATTATTCTTATTAATAGACCTATTTTTTTGGTACTGGGAATTGAACCCAGGAATATTCTACCTCCGAGCTACACCCTGAGCCCTTTAAATGTTTTTTATTCTGATAAAGGGGCTGGCTAAGTTGCGGAGGCTGGCCTTGAACCTGTGATCTTCCTGTCTCAGCCTTCCAAGTACTGGGATTACAAGCCTGCACCACCACATCCGGCCTATGTTATCATTAAAATGTATATGATTAGCATTACATTTTTAGTTTAAATAATAAAATATTTGCGGAAATTTGTTTTCTCGCCTGTTGTATAGCTATATAATAACCTCAATTTTGCCTCTGGGCCCTGCACAAACTAAAATATTTACTCTCTGACCTTTACCGAAGTTTTCCCAACTCAGAGTGCCTTCCCATTGACCACTATACTTTGACAATAATTGTAAAACCAAAAGAGCAGGACTGGTGTGGGCCTAAACGGTTACACTGGTAACTAAGGCCTCAAAGAAACAGCAGGCGATTATCAGTAGTCTTAGGAACCTAGGGGCCTAGATCATTCATTGGACAAAGAACATGTCAATCTTCACTTTTCAGCAAATAAGCTTCGAGCTCGCTAAGAGAGCGTGCAGTCCTTTGTTGACCCTTCACGTTCTCACCTTCATCACATCTGGCATAGAATCTTTCTTGCCAGGTCCGGGTCTTCTGGGTGATCACCGGGTCTTCTGGGTGATCACCCAGGGTCTGGGTGACCCTGCCCTTCGGGTTGTGGGGCTCCTGAGGCCCCTTCGTAGACTCTTGTCCCCTCAACAGTTGGCTCTTCCACCACCCTGCCTTTCAGGCCCCATTGCCAACCGTCTCCCCTCAGCGGCAGCCACCATCTTTAACGTCCGCCTCACCCTAGCCTCACTGAAGTCCAGCAGAGGTACCGACAGGTGTCATGTCTGCCACAGGAGATCAAAACCCGACCCTAGAGGGCCAAGAAGGCCGAGTGAGCCCAGCAGGAGAGTGGGCCAGGGCAGCTAGAGTGGGCAGTGGAATGGGCCCTGGCTCCAGCGCCGATGGGGGCAACATGGTACCCGTGGTCAGGGAAGCCGAAGTTGAGGGCTCCGAAATGGTGGCAGTCCCAGGGGGGGCCGAGGGAGGCATGGAGGAGGAAGAGGATGTGCTGGCCCAGGCCGGATCCCCGGAGGGTGGGGACACCGAGGAGGATTCAGACATTGGGCCAGCTGAGGAGGAGGCAGGGGACCTGGCGGCAAGCCAGGACCTAGTGGTGGACGCCCATCAGTTCCCCATGGTTGGCTTCCGGTTCATGTTTCTGGACCTGGTCCGCTCCCTTCTGCACCGCGTCTATTATAATGACCACATCCTGGTCCGGCCCTACAGCCGCGTGCTGGTGCAAACCCGCTCCCCTGGGCCCAACGGCTCAGGTGAGCTCCCGGGGCTCCAGCTGCCCCAGAGGCCCCGGGTGATGGCCGTGTCCTCAGAAGGTGAGGGCCTGGGCCTGGGCCCACGCGCGGCCACCACCTCTGTCCTGGAGCCCCAGGAGCCAATACACGGGGCAGCAGCCAGGGATGCCCCGGAGCTGGAGGAGGAGTCGGCAGGGGAACCCACAGAAGTCCTAGAGCAGGCAGTGGATGAAGACGGTGAGAAACTGCGCCTGGGCCTCAAGTGAGGCTTTAGCTGATGGGGCAGCAGCCGGGAGGAGGGGAGGCGGTGGCGTTGGGTGGGGAGGTGGTGGACCTGGGCCTTCCCCCAAATAAAGGCTGAATTATAGAATAAAGCAGAAGCCCAATTCCATAACAGCCTTTACAGTTTTGAGAAAACAGGGCTATCCTTGGCCCTCCTGTTTAAGACTGAGATTATCAATTCTGTTTAGGAGCACACAGATGAGTGTCCATGGGAAATAAGGGCTCAGGAGAGAGCTTGAGAGGAAATAGAAGGGAAACCTGAAGGAAAAGAGCAAGAAAATGGTGTATATACTTCATATTGGGCTCATTACTTTTAAAAGTGTAAAGATTCTTAGAATGTTGATGCCCCCAAGTGACAGGTTTACTGGGGAGCACTTATTAAAGAGGAAATATTCGGGGGGTTGAGAAAACAGCTTCCCCATAGAATTTATCTTCAAACAAACAAATATTTTTCCAACAAAATTCTGACCAAAATAGAGAGAATGCAAGCTGACCCAATGATTCCATCCCTTTTTCTTCAAAGGAAAAGGAATCAGCAGTATTGGGTGGGGGATTTCCTGGGAAAAGGGAAAAATGTCACTGTAGAAATGATCAAGCAGCAGAAAAACAAGGGCCAGCTATTCTTAGTTACTTCTGTCCAACTGCTTCTCCAGAGGGTACAGTATGGATGGTGCTACTGGTTATGAATCGGGCTATTTTTTTGTATTGATTATCTGATCCCAAAGTTTGTATTATTCTTCACTAAAGAAATACCTAGACATCAGTATGACAACTTGAGTGAAGATGACACAGATTTTGGAGGTGAAGAAGAGAAAGAAGCAGAGGAAGAAAAGGATAAAGAAAACAAAGAACAAGAAGAAGGACCTGAAAATAATCTGGACCCAGCAGACAACAGCTCCAGAAAATCCAGGTATCTGTACAGAACTTCGAGTATCACTCAACATTCCTGGTGTTTATTTGTTACTGGCACCTTTATCTTTTTGTAATTCTAGTAAATTAAGAAAATTTTAAACTACATTAAAATCAATGTTAACATACTTAGAATGCTACTAGAATACTCATGTACCTAGTAGTATGAAAGGTAGCATGTTCTGAAATATACCTCATGGCTGCTCATCTGTTCTTGTGAAGTATCTTGTGTTCTAGCTGTTAGACTAAGTGGCAAATGTATCAGACCTAGTACCTGATACCAATATCTGTTTAAAAAACAGTTATCAGAAGCAGTAGCTAAAGCGGCTGCACTGAGCACTAGTGGGAAATGGAGAAATGAAGTCTCCTGTACTAACTAGGAGACAAAACCTTATAGAATGTGACTACTGACATTTAAAAGTTAAGAATTTCAAATGTACCACATTTAATGGTTAACACCTAAATATTTAGTTGTATATTTTTATATTTTATGTTAGTCAAAAGAAAAGAAACATCATAGTATGGCTGTTTATCACTGAATTGGTAATTAAGTCTTCAGGTATGGTTGTCTTGAAGTATATTTAAATTGCCAACATTTTTATTTTCTTTTTGCATTTTCACATCTGTGTATTTCATAACAACCTCTTTCTCATGGTAGATATGAAAATTAAGGGTCTGGGAGGATAAAGGATTACCATTTATAGAACCAGAACAGGCTTTTAAAGCTTGGGAGGCCCTTAGCCTCCGGACTTCTCTGGAGCCAGCAGCTGCCCAACTAGGCGCCCGGGGCCGCGGGCTCAGCTGATGACCATGGGCTTGGTGTCCAACCAGCAGTTTGCAGGTGGCTGCACCAAATCTGTGGAGAAGACGCCCCAGGAGGCGCCGGCGGACGCGGCCTGGGGCGGCTGATGAGCTGCAGTTGCTGCCCGGTGCCGGCATCTGTAAGTGGTTCAATGTGAGCATGGGGTTCGGCTTCCTGCCCATGACCACCCGCGCAGGGGTCGTCCTCGACCCCACGGTGGACGTCTTTGTGCACCAGAGCAAGCTGCACATGGAGGGCTTCCGGAGCCTCAAGGAGGGTGAGGCAGTGGAGTTCACCTTTAAGAAGTCTGCCAAGGGCCTGGAATCCATCCAAGTCACAGGCCCCGGGGGATGTCTTCTATATTGGGAGACAGGGGAGGCCAAAGTGGAAGAACATGCAGAAGTGCAGATCCAAAGTAGACAGGTGCTACAGTTGTGGTGGTCTAGACCATCATGCCAAGGAGTGTAAGTTGCCACCCCAGCCCAAAAAGTGTCACTTCTGCCAAAGCATCAACCATATGGTAGCCTCATGTCCACTGAAGGCCCAGCAGGCCCCCAGCTCCCAGGGAAAGCCAACTTCCTTCCGGGAGGAAGAAGAAGAGATCCACAGCCCTGCCCTGCTCCCACAGACCCAGAATTGAGCCACAGCAGGCAGGGGCTATTCTCTTGCTATCAGGAGTTCAAGGAGCAGGCATCAATCGGCAGAGTGGAGAAAGTGGGGATAGGGTGGGTTGGGGGTAGCTGGCACTGCCATGTGTCTCAGGCGGGGGTTCCCAGCAGCATCCCATCTTCCCTCTCTGTGGGGGGAAGGGGTGAGGCAACGGAACTCCACCCATGCTCTATCCAAATGCAAGTGAGGGCTTTGGGGGGAAGCCACCCTAGAACCTGCATGTTTTATCTCGGGCTTCACCCCAAAACCTCTAGCTTTTTGAATGGGACCTGGATAGGGAAGTTGTTTTCCTTTTAAAGAAGGATATATAATAATAGTATTTCCCTTGCCAGGGTGTGAAATCACTAAGTATGCGATCAGATTAATGGGCCCAACTTACAAGCTACTCCATTTTGTGGGAGGGAATCTCAGGAGCAAGGCAGAGTCTTTTTCACATCTTGTTTTCTCATAACCCGATCTTGGGATATGGTGCTGGGAACTGTCCCAAGCGGTGGGTTGTGATGTTAGGCAAAAGGGGTACCTGGGGGAACAGCTGCAGACCTGCTGTTCCTCACTCACTCCCACCCCTTTCCGGACCAATGTGATTTTATTTATTTGTTCCCTTGGATAACTGCACCTTGCGTCCCACTTTCTCCAGAATGCCAACTGCACTAGCTGTATGTGAATGATGTATCTTGTGCATTTTAACTTTTTTTCTTAATATAAATATTCTGGTTTTGTATTTTGTATATTTTAATCTAAGGCCCTCATTCCTGCACTGTGTTCTCAGCTACATGAGCAATCTCAGGGATAAGTTGGCAGCAGCTCCAAGTCTGCACAGCAGGAATACTTTTTGTTTTTATCACCATGGAGAACAACCATTTGGAGTGCACAGCCTATTGAACTACCTCATTTCTGCCAATTAGAGCTGGTGTTTCTGCCATAGCATACTCTTTAAACCCCCTCCACCTTGAAAATGTTTTGTGGGAGACTGAGTTTTAATTGGGTTGCCCCATGACCCGATCTCCTTGTACTGGAAGATTGGAAATTAGCCTAAACAAGAAAAGGTGGTACAGAGAAGTTAGGAGAGGCTGGGCCAGGTGAAAGGCCCAGAGAGGAAGCCAAAGATGGTTGTCTAATCCTAGGGCATGGGACTTGCTTCACATACCAGATCCATCCCTCACCAGATTAGCAAGGCCTACCATGTACAACAGGGTTTGTGTGTGTGTGTGTGTGTGTGTG
>PVJS01055033.1:0-12774 GCA_004027185.1 Glis glis | reverse complement strand
CTGGCCTCGAACCCGGATCCTCCGGTCTCCGCCTCCCAAAGTACTGGGATTACAAGCGTGCGCCACCACGCCCGGCCACCACACCCTTCTTGATGAGCATATTTTAGTGGACAGATGTTAAAGTATGGATTCAATTTCTTTCATGAGCTACACCCCCAGCCCTTTTGATTTTTTATTTGGAAACAGGGTCTTGCTAAGTTGCTGAGGCTGGTGTCTAACCTGTGATCCTCCTGTTTCAGCCTACTGGGATTACAGGCATGTACCTCCGTGCCCAACTTTCAAAATTGATTTTATGAGTTGATCTGTGGATGAAAACTATCTTTGAAGACAAAATGATAAAATGTTATTAAAGAAAAGAAGTATTGGCATCAGTGTTTTTTTTGGGGGGGGTTAATAGGGATTGAACCCAGGGGTGCTCTACTACCGAGATACATCCCCAGTCCTTTTTATTTTTATTTTTTGCAACAGGATCTTGCTAAGTTGCCCAGGCTGACCTCTAATTTGATATCCTTCTCCCTCACTCTCCTAAATAGCTGGGACTGTAGGACTGTGCTGTTGCACGCAGCTTGGTATCAGTTTTTATGAGATGATCTTGTTTGAAGAGGGGATGAATTCTTGATGTCCCTTCTAGTCTCAAAATTCTTTTACAAATGAATTGCCAGTTAAAGGAAAAATGTGTAGAACCATCTGGTAGTTATATATGGAATGGGAACAGATGAAGCCTTTTGATGAGATGGAGTTTCTCAGCGTTCTTCAGGTAAATGTGTGTGTATTAAGCTGGGCGTGGTGGCACACGCTTGTAATCCCAGTACTTGGGAGGCTGAGACAGGAGAATCGGGGTTCACAGCCAGCCTCAACTACTTAGTGAGGCCCTCCACAACTTAGTGAGACCCTGTTTCAAAATAAAGAATAAAAAATAGGGCTGGAGGTGTCACTCGGAGGTAGAATGCCCCTGAGTTCAATTCCCAGTACTGCAAAAAAAAAAAAAAAAATGTGTGTGTATTGGTGGTGGAGAAGGAGCAGCGAGGTTGAAGGGGACCACTTGGAGGGAGAACCGGGCCGGGGAGGGCAGATGCTGGCGGCCCTGGGTTTCTTTTGCTCTCGCCTCTGTGAAGCTTTTCAGTAGTGAGGATCAGAAGTACAGATTTTGGGTGTCCCCGTTCATCTGCCCAACTGGAACATGGTAGTCTTCTGCAGACTCAGTCCTAACTCTGGTGAAGAGAAGCATCCCCTGATTTCTGGGTCAGTCAGAGGTGACGTCCCTGCCTCTTAGGATCCTGTGGTGAGACACACTAGAGCCAGTCTAAAGCTAAGGACAAAGCAACCTAGAATCTTCTATTAGAGGGTGATGAACACTAAAGCATGGGGTTGATGAAATTTTTTAGGTAATTCAACTTCTAAAATTGATTTCTGTCTTTTCATCTGTTAAGAAAATCAAAGGAATGGTCAGAGTCTCCCTCTCTCTCTCTCTGTACTTGGGATTGAACCCAGGGGCATTCTACCTCTGAGCTACACTCCCAGACCTTTTTATTTTTTGTTCTGAAACAGGGTCTCTCTAGGTTGCTAACAGTCTCGTTACATTGCTGGGGCTGTCCTCGAACCTGTGATCCTCCTGTCTCAGCCTTCCAAGTACTGGAATTACAGGTGTGTGCCACCACGCCCAGTAGCATCTCTTGAAATAACATTTTTCTGGGTGGTCTTTGTTTTTTTCATTTGTCTTTCCATTTAGAGAGGACCTCGGGAGCTCTGCCTGGCTCCTTCTGACCCTCACCTGTCTGTGGGAGGCACAGGGTAGTGGCTGAATATCTGCCTGTGGGATATGCTCACACCCTGGTAGCCATTACTCTCTTCCCCATAGCCAGTCAGTTGCAGGGTCTTGTGGAAGGCTTCCAGCATCTCTCTCTCATCAGTTCATTTTCTTTCATTTCATTCCCATTATCTCCTGCCAGTTTGGGCCTTCCATTTCTTGGGCAGGCATCACACCCCCCCTGATTCATCCCTTCATCCAGCCATCCCATAAACTGCTGCCCCATGGTATTCCCACAGCACATGTGGCCTCTTCCCAGCTCACAGGCCTGCCACATAGTAACAATTGAAGAAATGCGTTTTGAATGAATGAAGGCACCTGTTGCCAAATCGTTAATAGTCCCTTTGCCTTTAGAGCAGTAACTTGACATTCAAAACCCTTTGCTGTCAGGCTCCCAGGTTCACACCCAGCCACAACTCCCAGCGTCCTTGTCTTCCCACTGTGCAGCTCACTTTGCCCTCCAGTGGGGCTGTTTCCTGAGCTCTGGGTCTTTTCTGACCTCCTCTCGTTTTTTCCACTCTCATTGCTTCGTTTTTGTTCTTTATTTTGGTTTATTGTAGTAGTTCCTTAACTAGACTTCCTCCTTTCAATCTCTCCTCCAGCAGAAATGTCCACACTATATAGACCCAGCATCCCCACTATGCCACTGATCAATTGGGGCTTGTTTCCTCATCTGTAAAATAGGGATAATATAATGGTGATGACCAATTAGTGGGTCTTGAAGGGTAATAATATATATCTAAAAGTAATAAACACCCAAAGTTTGTTTGCTTGTTTGTTTGTTTTTTGCAGTACTAGGGATTGAACCCAGAGCCTCATACTTTCTAGGCAACCGCCAAGGTCTCACTAAGTTGCCCAGGCTGGACTCAATCTTGCTTGTGATCCTCCTGCCTCAGCCTCCCTAGATGCTGGAATTACAGGCATGTGCTATTGCACCTGCATGACTTGTCTTCTTTTGTGTGTTGAATAGTCTTAATTCTCCATCTCAGAATTTTTTAAGAACCAGGTATGGAGGCACAGGCCTGTAATCCTGGTACTTGGGAGGCTGAGACAGGAGGAATGCAGGTTTGAGACTAGCCCAAGCAATTTAGTGAGGCCCTCAGCAACTTAGTGAGACCCTGTTTCAAGATAAAAAATGAAATAGGCCTGGGTGTGTAGCTCAGAGGTAAAATGCCCCTGGGTTCTATCCCTAGTACCTAACACACACACACACACGCACAGATGCACACATGCACACACACACACCCTATCAGACTGATGGCTACTTCTTTCTGAGGTTTTAGAGTCTGTCTTTACTAAGTCACACTAGCAGCAGAGTTCCTAGCAAGATGCTACCTCAGGCTTCATCACAGTGCACTTAAGTCATATATTTGGGTTGAAAATGCAGTTAATTGTGCTAAAAGTAGTCAGAGAATGTAAGTGCTATTTGTAGTAATTGCCTGTAATTTTTCACAGAAGCACCCTTTGATCTTTGATGGGGATTGATGGATGTTGGGCAGCCTAGTCTTAGCAGAGCTGGTATTATCTTTGATGTATAGTCAAGAATTTGGTTGTTTCAGCCAGGAACAGTGGTGCACACCTATAATCCCAATACTTAGGAGACTTAGATAAGAGGAACACAGGTTCAAGGCCAGCCTCAGCAACTTAGACCCTATTTCAAAATAAAAAATATAAATAAATAAAAAGGCTGGGGATATAGCTCAGAGGTACAGTGCCCCTGGATTCAATCCCCTGTACAAAAAAAAAAAAAAAGAACTTGGTTATTCTTTGCAAAGGGGTCATTGGCCCCTGTTTACCAATAGAGAATGTAGATCTGGTAGCTATGCTGCCAAAACAAAGGACAGAGGAACAACTGGGGGAACTGCAGCTAGGAGGTGGAGTCCCAGCTTCCTCAGGCAAGGGAGAGAGCAGCACATTCCCATCTGCCCGTGGCAGGTAGTTATAGGAAGAAGAGATCCTGCAGAGTAATGCCAGCCCTTAAAGCTCTGGGAGAGGAGCCCAGTTCTCCACAGCCTGTGCCAGTGTCTTTGGAAGAGTGGCCTTTCTACTCAGCTTATCCTAAAGAAATCTCTATCCAAGAACAGGTGCTGTAGTTTGCATCTGAAATGTCCCCTAAAGGCCCACGTGTTAGAGTCTTGGTCCCCAGTTGGAACTGTTGGGGGGGGTGGAAGCTTTAAGAGGTGGGGCCTCGTGGGAGTCAGTACTCACTGGGGCTGTGCCTTTGAAGGGGACAGTGGGATCTCCCCTTTCTCTTCTCTTTTTTCAACTCCAGATCAGGAGGTGAGCAGTTTTGCTCCACCGTGCGCTGCCCACCATGATGTTCTGCTTCACCACAGGCCAAAGCAATGGGGCCAACCAACCATAGGCTGTGCAACCTCTAAAACTTTGAGCCAAAATAATTTATAAGTTGATTATCTCGGCTATCAGTCACAGTAGCCAAAAGCTGACTAACACAGCAGGTGTGAATAAACACAGTAATATCAAGTGAGGAACATAAAATAACAAGTATACATGACTATAGCTATAAGAAAAAACAAGTCCCAGCTAGGATTCAGTGTATAATATGGTCAGGAAGTGCATTTTACTCCCCTTGTTAGCTGTCCGGCATGAGTGAATTACTTCTTTTGGCCTCGTTTTCCTCATTTATAGGTGGGGATAATAAAACCTTTCACATACAGTGTTCTGAGAATTAATGAATTAGTGCATATAAATTTAGAGAAAGTTGCCATTTGAGCAGATGCTTAGTATGAGTTTCTCTTTATTCTCATCAACATGGGTTAGAAGATAGATGAACGATAAAGTTTTTCCCCGTAAAGTAATTGAGGCACTTAAGAAAAAAATCAAGTTAAAAAATCCTTCCTTCTCCCCATTTAACTGATTGTTGTGGAGAAAACTTTTATAAGGACACAAGAGAGACTCCAGGTAACATGGTGGATACTGATGTGCAGTTTGTTGAAAGTTTTATCACACCGTGTATTATTATACTGTACCTGCCTATTAGAAATGTGATTGGAAATACCTTGCACATTAAGTCTGAAAGCTTGGGGTTAACTTTTCCTTTTGTGGCACTCTCGGGGTTGTGTAGTTTGATTCAAGCTGCTGATAACTCAATCATGGTGACTGCTCTTCTGGTTGGGCATGCCTTTTACTTTTTCTTTAAAAGTGTTTTCGAATTGGAACAATGATATGTGTACAGGATAATGCCTTTAACAGTACAAAAGGGAATAAAGTAAGAAGTGAGTTTCCATCCTGCATCAGGCTTGAGGATTCTGTCTCTAGAGGCAGTTGCTGTAAACAGTTTCTTGAGTTTTTCCAGTGAGCACAGGCACACAATTATAGCATGCTGTATGCACACAACTGTAGCATAATACATGTGCTGTTCTGCACCTTGCTTAGCCACATACCTTAAAGAGTGTTCCACATCAAAGCATAGTGATGTGCTTTTGTGTCATTCCTTTCCGTGGTAGAAGATTGACTCATACAGAATTGCTGATTTTTTTTAACAGTAAGAACAGCCTTTATTGGTTGCAATGGTAAATGAAGAGAGAATAAGACAGCTCTTCCTCTGAGGTGGAGTCTGCACACTCAGTTGCTGCCCTTTAGAAGCAGATTTGCTGGTATTTGACAGTTTCATATGGTTCAACCTAGTAATAACTTTTGGACATACACATATATAATCAATCTTACATAATCAATCTCCTGTGGACAGGAATTTATATATTTTTTATCCTTGGGTATTATAAATGATGGATCTTGTCATACATGTTCTTGTAAATATATGGGTGCATATGCAGGATAAATTCCTAGAGTGGGCGGCTGGGGCTCCTGTGTAGTATTAAGCTTAATAAATCCTGCCAGTTGCTCTTGTAAGTGATTTTAACAATTTATGCTACAACCAGCAGTGCATAAGAATATATGCAGAATTCTTGAAAGAGGAAAGAATGAAGAGATGGAATATTCGTTCTTGCCTTGTGTCTTAGTTCCTTTCCTGCTGCTCTAACAGATTATCAGACTAGGTCATTGACAATGAGCAGAAATTTATTAGCTTATAGTTCCCGAGGATGGGAAGTCTGAGGTTCAGGGTCCCGTATCTGGCGAGGGCCTTCTTGCTGCAGCATCCCATGGTGGGGCAGAGATAAGGGGAGAGAGAGCACACACTCAAGAGGGGGCAAAACAGTTCTGACAATGAACCCAGTTCTGTGACTATTGGCATTAGTCTGTTTGTGAGATGGAGCCCTTATGACCTGCATACCTCTTAGAGGTCCCACCTCCCAATACCGTCATAATGGCAATTACATTTCAACATGAATCCCAGTACTTGGGAAGCTGAGACCGGAGGATCCAGATTCTCAGCCAGCTTCAAAACTTAGTGAGGCCCTCCGCAACTTAGTAAGACCCTATTTCAAAATAAAGAATAAAAAATATGGCTGGGAGTGTAGCTCGGAGGTAGAATGCCCCTGGGTTCAATCCCCAGTACCATACACACACACACACACACACACACACACACACACACACACAAATAGGGCTGGAGTGTAGCTCAGAGGTAGAATGCCCCTGGGTTCAATCCCCAGTACCACAAAAAAAAAAAAAAAAATCAACATGAGTTCTGGAGGGGACAAACATTCAAACCCTAGCACCTTCTCTTTATACTCAGGAAGCCATTGAACTGGTCTCCTTTTGTGTGTGAAGGGAAGACTATGAACTCAGGGATGATAATGATAATAACAGTGCCATGATAATAATTGCAATAATAATAATAGTCACAGTTGATTAAGCACTTATGTGCCAGATAAACTAAACTCTATTTATTTATGTATTTATTTATTGTAGTACAATAAAATTGAATCCTATTCTTTTTTTTTTTTTTTTCGTGGTACTGGTAATTGAACCCAGGGTCTTACACATGCTAGGCAAACACACTACCATTAAGCAACATCCCCAGCCCTTGTTAAATTTTGTTTAGAAACAGAGTCTCACTAAGTTGTTCATACTGTCCTTGAGTTTACAATCCTCCTGTCTCAGCCTCCTGAGTGTCTTGGAGGCTGAGACAAGAGGATCATAGGTTCAAAGCCAGCCTCAGCAATGAGAGGCCCTCCACAACTTTGTGAGACCCCGTTTCCAAATTAAAAAATAAACAGGTCTGAGAGTGTAGCTCAGAGGTAGAATGCCTTTGGGTTCAATCCACACTACCAAATAATAACAATAACAATAACAATAATAATAATAATATAATTTAAAAAGAAACAAAGATATTGGGGTTTGGATTTACCACTGAGCTCCATTCCCACCCCTTTTTTTTTTATTTTTTATTTTTATTTTTATTTTTTTGCGGTACCGGGGATTGAACGCAGGGGCGTTCTACCTCGGCGCTACACCCCTGGCCCTATTTTTTTATGCTTTATTTTTGAAACCGGGTCTCACGAAGTTGCAGAGGGCCTCACTAGGGAGAGAGAGAGAGAGAGGGACAGGGAGGGAGGGAGGGAGGGAGGGAGGGAGAGAGAGAGAGAGAGAGAGAGAGAGGAAAGAGGAGAGATAAATCACGCGCGCCCGCGCATGCGCGATGAGGGTGGCCGCGAACTCGGATCCTCGGTCTCCGCCTCCCAAAGTACTGGGATTACAAGTGTGCGCCACCATGCCCGGCTCCCTTTTTATTTTTATTTGGAGACAAGGTCTCAATAAATTGCCCATGATGTCCTTGATTTTGTGATCCTCCTGCTGTAGTCCTGGTAGCTGGGATTGCAGATGTGTGCCCCCACTCCTTGCTACACTTAGTTTTTTTCAAGTCAGCTATCTAGTAAAAATATTTAGCTTTCACCTGTTCTTATAACTTTTTTTTTCAAGTTCTGGGTGTTAAACCCAGGGACTCTTGCATGCTAGACCCTATATTAATTTTCTTAGCTGTCCCTGTAATATTGAATTTTATTCAAGTTCTACTTGGTGTTAATGACATAAACAATCATGTTACTTTCCAGAATATAAATTATTAATGGCATGGTCAGCACCATTTTTTTTTTGTCTTTGTCCTAGTGGATAGTGTAGCTAAGTAATCGGAAGTGCCAGATTAAGGCTTCAGTCTTCTTGGGGATGTGGATTTGAATCCCATCACTGTCTATGTTTTTTTGTTTGTTTGTTTTAATTGTGGTGAAAAACCACATAACATAAAAGGTATCAGCCATTTTCAACTCTACAGTTGAGTAGAGTTAAGTATATTCACATTGTTATGAGACAGATCTTCAGATCCTTGCTTTTCAATTCTTTTGAAAATATACCCAGAAGTGAGGTTGTTGGATCATATGATATACCCTTTTTAATTTTTTGAATGTACACCTAAGGTTTGTACATTCTTTTTTTCTTTGTTGTATGTGTGTGTGTGTGGGGGAATACTGGGCATGGAACCCAGGGGCATTCTACCTCTGAGCGTCCCATTTTTTTTTTTAATTTTGAAACAGTCTCACTAAGTTGTGGAGGGCCTTGCTAAGTTGCTGAGGCTGGCTGTGAACCTGCAATCCTGTCCAAGTACTGGGATGACAAGCCTGCACCATCACACCTGACTTGTACAGTTCATTGTATATAAAGTTTATATCAACAGAAAAAACTAAACAAATATTGAGCTCTAGTTAGTGATAATGTAGTCTGAAGTTTTACAGGGACTAGCACTGATGTCTGCAATTTATTTTGAATTGCATAATGAGATTAATGGACAGATAAAGGGATGAATTGGTGATAAACAAGTACAGCATCTTTAAAATATTAATGAGTCTGTTCTGTGTTTGAAAGTTTTCATAATAAAATGTCGGGGGTAGAAGATGAAAAGAGAGCACCCAGAGGGCCCTGATCTTTATCTTACACAGCATAGTTAATGGCCTCTTGTGAACCATCTATCTTTTTGGGGGGGGCGGGAGAACATGGAGACTGATACCAGTAAATACTAAAAGCATGTGCTCCCCTTTGTATCCTGTTTGTAAACCTCTGAGTCAATCCCAGAAGTCCCTTCTATCAGGAGGGATTAGGCAGCAATAAGTAATGACTGGTGATGACAATCCTCAAGTCTTCCAGGCCTGCGGCATGGATACTTTTTAACATCATTAACTGTTGTGATCCATTTTCTGCTGCAACAGAATAACAAGTGGGTAACAACTGGGCCATTAAAAACAGAAGTTTATTTGGCTTTTTTGGCTCATGGTTCCTGTATGTGTATGGGGGGGTTGGGTACTGGGTTGAACCCAGGGGTACTCTACCAATGAGCTTCATCCCCAGCCTTTTGTTTTTTATTTTGAGATAGGATCTTGCTAAATTGGCCTCGAACCTGTGATCCTCCTGCCTCAGCATCCCAAGTAGCTGGATCATAGGCATGTGCCACCATTCCTGGCTGGCTCATGGTTCTTTCTTCTTCTTCCTCTTCTTCATGCTGGGGATCAAACCCAGGGCTTTGCACATGCAAGACTAGTGCTGGACTGCCAAGCCACATCCCCAGTCCTGGCTCATGGTTCTTTCGGGGAAGTCCACGGGCATAGTACCACCATCTGGGAAGGGTCTTCATGCCATGTCACAGCTTGGCAAAAGGGCCAATGAGCATGTACGAGACAGAAAATTGGGCTGAATTTTTTTTTTCCCAGTGTTGGGGATTACGCCCAAGGCCTCGCACTTGCTAGGCAAGCTTTCTACCACTGATCTATAACTCCAGCCCAAATTAAGCCGAAGTTATCTCTTTATCAGGAGCTGGCTCCCTCAATAACAATAGGGATCCGTTAATGAGGACTGAGTCCTCGTGACTTTTTTTTTTTTTTTTTTGGTGGTGGTACTGGGGATAGAACCCAAAGGCATTCTACCTCCAATCTACATGCCAGCCCTATTTTTATTTTTTGTTTTTATTATTATTTTTTGGTACTTGGGATTGAACCCAGGGGCATTCTACCTCCAACCTACACCCAGTCTCAGCAACTTAACAAGACCCTGTTTTAAAATAAAAAATAAAATTGGTCTGGGGGTGTAGCTTAGAGGCTTCATCCCTAGTACCCCCCATCAAAGAGAGAGAGAGAGAAATTAACACATACCATTGTAAATGGTGTAAATGGATATTGTCATGAAAAGTTTTAGCATTTTCAAATGTTCTTGTTGCTCTAAAGGCCTGTAGGTCTAGGTTACCTGCACCATTGCTATTTGTTAGTTGTGTGACCTTGGAAAAGATGGTTAACCTGTCAGTGTCCATTTTTTCAGCTGTAAGATGGAGATATTAGGGGAAATGCACACTTTCTAGATGTGTGCAAGGATTAAATGAGCTGGTGTCTGCACAGTGCTTAGCATAGGTCCCAAGAAAAGCTGCAATAAGTGGTAAACTTTTTTGGTGCTGGATATTGAGCCCAGGGGCATTCTTCCTCGGAACTACACCCCCAGCCTTATTTTATTTTTTATTTTGAAACAGGGTCTCCTTAAGTTGCTGGGGCTGGCCTCAAACCTGTGATTCTCCCTGTCAAGCCTCCCAAGTACTAGGATTAGAGGGGTGCACCACCACCCCTGGCTAGTAGTGAACGTTTTAATTAGCCATGCATTCAGGAACTTCTGTGTGTTTGGACCTCAAAAGCAATCAGAATGTGCTTCCAAGGAGTGCAGTGTTCCTCATCTCCTCTATAGTTCTTTTTTCTGTATTGCTGTTCCGCAGATGTAACCTTCAGGAGTGCCTCTCTGTTTGCTGCAGCGCTCAGTAAACAGTCCTCGCTTTTCCTGCAGTTGTTGGTGGCTTTGGCGAGAGAGCCATTTGGAAACATGGGGAGTTCTGGCAGGCTTAGTGGTGTTTGTTGTTGGAGGCTGCCTTGGCAGGATCCTAGGAGAAAGCAGTGCTGGGGTTCCTCACTGATTCATCCCTTCCATGTGAATTCTGGAGAAACTGATCTGACTTGAGGGGCCGAGGAGGAACCCCCTAGACCTCGTTACAGATGTGTTTCTTTGAAACTTCCTTACTGAGAAATTATTCCACACCATTTGAGTTTCCTCCTTTTTAATCTGAACAACTTGGGCTGCTGGTGGAAATAATTAGACAGAAATGTTCTGGTATTTTAGGCACAATTAAAATCTTTACTCTTCTGAAATTAATAGGATCTTAGGATTGTAGAGCTGTCAGGGTTCTTGGAAGATCTGCACAACTCTGCACTTGATAGATGAAGCTTGTCTGTCACATAGGAAACAGCAAGGGAACCTTTGACATCAAGAGTGCCCTTGCAGCCCAGTATGGTGGCACATGCCTGTAATCTGAGTACTTGGAAGACTGAGATAGAACGATCGCCGGTTCGAGGCCAGCTTCAGCAGCTTAGCAAGACCCTCAGCAACTTAATGAGACCCTGTTTCAAAATAAGAAAATAAAATAGAGCTGGGAGTATTGCTCAGAGGTAGAATGCCCCTGGGTTCAATCTCCAGCACCACAAAAAGAAAAAAAAAAGTGCTCTTGCTCATGTCTGGTTAGAGAAGAGACAGTACTAGCCTGAGAACTGCTACATTTTATCCACAAACCAGTCTAACAAACTGTTTTTTTTTTGGGGGGGGGTAGCTACTATGGATTGAACCCAAGGACATTCTACCTCCGAGCTACACCCTCAGCCTTATTTTTTATTTTGAAACAGGGTCTCATTAAGTTGTAGAGGGCCTCACTAAGTTGCTGGGACTGGCCTCGAAGCTGCAATCCTCCTGTCTAAGCCTCCATTCATGCATTTCTTTATAGGCAAAATTTCTACCATTTTAAGGTCTCAGCAGTAGAACATGGGTTTAATAGTTCTCTGTTAGTAACACGGGGTTGTGTTAGGCATCCAAGACCATCTTAGGCTTCCTCCCGACTGGTGGCAGGCATTTTCAGAATATGTGACAGGTTCTTTGGAGTGCAGCACCCTGCAACTACTGTCTATCTTATTTTTTGTTGTTGTTTGCAGTGCTGGGGATTGAACTCAGGGCCTCACGCATGCTGGGCAAGCACTCTACCACTGAGCCATATCCCCAGCCCATGTCTTGGGATGACTCACCTCTCTCACCAGTTTCTTCCATTCAAGCTACCATGAAAACCCTCATCACTTGGACAGCCATAATGTTGGTTAGTCTTCCCTGTCTAAGATGCACCACTGACCTGTTAAGTAAGCTGCTGCTCTCCTCTTATTAGTCCACAGCAGGTTACATATTCTCCTTGACACTAGTGTGGTCATTGTCACACAAATGGCCATGGAGCCACCTGGAAATACCTGGCTATAAGCTATATACATATGATTCATAATGTGATTTTACAGGCATTTTTAATTTAAATATATTCATTTATTGGTGCATTGTAGTTAAACATTTTGATAAGTGTCAGGGTATCAGAAGCATGCATGCACACATTGCTCATTTAGCCCTCCCTCAAATCCCACCCTATTCCCTCCCCCTTCCTTCCTTTTCGTGCTCAGCATAGTGATTGACTCTGATAAATCTGTGTGTATACATCGTGTGCATTGGTGCGCTTCCCTCTTCCCCCCTCCCATCTCCCTCAGTTAGGTCCCCTTCTTGCTCATCTAAAGTTTTCTCCTTTGTCTGGAGTCCCTTCTAAGTCCCATTCTCCCTAGCTTCCACATATTAGGGAGAACATCCGACTTTTCACTCTTTGTGACTGAAATCTCACTTAGCATAATGTTCTCCAGTTCCCTCCATTTCCCTGTAAATGATATAATTTTGACTTCTTTATGGCTCTGTAAAATTCCAGTGCATACATATCCCATAGTTTCATAATCTATTCATCAGTTGATGGGCATCTTGGCTGGTTCCAAAGTTTGGCAATTGTGAATTGTGCAGCTATAAACATAGATACACATGCATTAGTCTGGTAGTTTGGTTTCAGTTCTTTTGGATAGATGCCTAGAAGTGGTATTGCTGGGTCATACGGTAGGTTCATTCCCATTCTTCTGAGGATCCTCCACACTGTTTTCCAAAGTGGTTGCACTAATTTGCAATCC
>PVJS01055032.1:0-12775 GCA_004027185.1 Glis glis | reverse complement strand
ATGGAATTCTTCCAAACTCTTTTTACGAGGCCAACATCACATTAATACCAAAGACAAATAAAGATACCTCAAGGAAAGAAAATTACAGACCAATATCATTAATGAACATAGACACAAAAATTCTAAATAAAATACTAGCCACGCGCATTCAAAACCATATTGAGAAAATCGTACACCATGACCAAGTTGGTTTCATCCCAGGAAAGTAAGGCTGGTTCAACATACGCAAAATGATACATGTTATCCACCACATAAACCAAACTAAAAGCATTTTTGCCTGCAGAAAAAAAAACAATTATAGAGATTAAAAGCAAAATTATTTTCTTCTCTGATTATGGGGCTTGGAACAGACAAGCCTGGATTTCAATTATAGTTTTACCACTTTCTAATTATGTCACCATAGATTTGTTAATTATCTACAAGTCATTTACCTTTTGGCAAAAGATGAAGGATAACAATGACATCTACTTCAAAATGTTATGAGGAAGATTTAAAGACAATAATTAAAATTAATAACATTTACTAAAGGCATGATAAATATGTTATTTATAATAGAAATAGGGGATAAAATAGTTGTCTCCAAATAACAGTTTTACTTTTTATAGAAGTTAAACATTACATAAGAACATAAAATCATTAAAAATCAACTCAAATATTACCATTCAAAATGTATAGTTCAATAAAAAATTAACATCGTACCAAATGGTCTGGAAATATAAACTGATTTTCAAAATGAAATATTTTCGGGATGCACTTATCACTATGAAAGTTCTATAAACTACATTTAATTTAATCATTATAAAGGTTACCAGGAATATCACTATTTAATATGGGTTACAAAGATTCTAGAAGAAGAAGAAAACACAATTAAAGAGTGTTAAGAAGTATTATGTAGTAATATATATATAGTTTTATCGTTGATTGCACCACCCCGTTGTGGTTGGACCACCAAGATGCAATTTACCATCAGTACCACTTTATTCCAGTAAAAACTCTGTCATGCTTTAGCCCTTGTGCAATTTGCTTATTTCCTCCTTTATTGTTCTTTCATCATTTTAATCTTGCTGTACTTTTATTTCCAGGACATGGATTTTATTGAACATAATCTTCTCTGAGAGTAGAGATCTGAGTTAATTTTAAACCATTTTCAAAAATAATATATCACATTTCCACAGATAAATCACGCTTGGTGTACAAAAATGGTATATTTTAATTGCTTAACTCTTAAAGGGAGTTTGGCAATCCATTCTAGAGATTTCTTCACTCTATTAAGAGGAATAGTGATTTATTCCTCTTATACATATAACATAACAATTAATATAATATACATATAACAGTTAATATAATACATATAACACAGGTGCTATAAATTTTCTTGAATCTAACTACTGTTTTTTTTAACTCAAAGCACAGATAATTGTTCTCTAAACATTTTTTGTAGTTCAAAAAGTTTAAAAACAGTTCAATCTTTTTCATTTTAATTATTTATTTATTTATTTATTTATTTATGTGTTGTGCTGGGGATTGAATCCAAGGGCATTCTACCTCTGAGCTACACCCCCAACCCTATTTTTATTTTTATTTTGAAATAGCATCTCACTAGATTGATGAGAGTCTCACTACTTGCTGAGGCTGTACTCGAACCTACGATCCTCCTGTCTCAGCCTCCCAAGTACTGTGATTCCATTTTTTAATCTACTCAATAAGTGACCAACCAAAATGTTACTGGTGTTGGGCTGCAAGGCTTTTGTTTTATCAATTTGTTATGAATCATTTTTCTTAAAAGGATGAAAATCCACCTGATATGTGTCCATATTCTTGTTCCTATAAATTGACCACCACAAGATCTAATCTTTGGAGTTAATAGACAGGAGACTAGGACTTCATGTGTTATTCTGTCTGGGTATTCCTTCTTGCCCAAATTCTTATCCTTTAATGCTGATACTACCTAATATTGGATATTCTTTTCTGTCCCAGGAATTACAAGCAAATATTTTTAGAAGAGAGTTGGAGATCACAGAACTGTGCAAATATATGAATTAATAAATTTTTATTTAAGATATATGCATTATTTTATATTTGTCACATATATTATACATATTTAATATTTGGGGTTAATTACCCAAGAAACTAATAAGAGTGATTTTTCTCTTGTGAATTGAAAGGTGGGAATGTAGGGCAGGTTTATTTTTCATATATACACTTTTCAAAAGTTTGTCATTACCATGGACTTATTATCATTTTGACCACTTGATAATTACATGAAATATGCATTTAATTTAGAAGATGGGAAATACCTGAAAATGGAGTGGGAAAAGTCAAAATGATTAAACACTTTCTCATGTTGTGTAGGTGATAAAATCACTTGAGTTAAATTTTATGTGTGTATGGAAATTCATAACATTGAAAACTACTATAAAAATTATATCTTGACAGTACTAATTATAGTTTTTATATTTTGTAGGTAACAAATATATATTGCTCTCACATATATTACAGAAATTGAACAGATGTTGGTCAGTATTTTATGAGTAAAGTGCAACACTATATTCATGAAAAGTTTCTTTAAAAAGAAACAAATTAATTTCCTTGGGTCTTTCATACATGTCAGGCACACGTGATCATACAGGACAATTTCTTCTTAAAAAAAGTATTATTATGGTCAAATTCCATAATAAACCAGTAACTAATTTTTAAGTTTATAAATATATTTAAATTGAGGAAGTTCATACAATCTAAAAACACATAGCATACTATATGTGTTTATACTATACTAAAATATCAGTAATATTCATTCTGAGATTTTATTTAAATAGAATCAAAGATATTTATGGCTTCTCCTTTTCTGAATCTCTTCACATTCTTTTCCCTTACTTTGCCATTCCTTTTTTTCCTTCCTCTCCCTGAATAATTAAATGCAAAGCCATTGCATGAAGCTTGGGCAAGGCAGCTGCTGGCACTGGGGAAATGGAGTGAGTCACAGTGGTCCAGATGCAGGTGCTGGTGCCTAATGAGGGTGAGGCAGACATTTGCACAGAAGAACTGCTGGGCCTGAGAGTTGAAGCCTGAGAAGAGTAGAGAGGATATTTGTTCACTGGAGCATCCCACTGTGGGGTATCAGAATCCAGGTAGGTGAGTAGGGCATCCCTGCAGAAGGCTGGCCTAATGAAAGGTGTCAGAACCTAAACGCAGAGCTGGGTGTCAAAGCCCAAACTGTGTGAGGATATCATCCATCCAAGGCAAAGGCCCACTATAGTACCAAGAGACTGAGCAGAGGAGAAGGGATCTGAAGGGAGGCTCTGGCCTGGGATGTCAGAGCTTGAGTGAGATGAGGATCTATCCATGCATGGCAGCTGCCTGGCATAGCATGCTGGAAATCAAGCAGGATAAGGAGAGCATCCATGTGGAAGGATGCCGTCATGGAGTATCAATCAGGGTGAAGAAGGCATCCATGTAGGGGGAAGAGGGGTGGGCAGACTGGCTTGAGGATTCAATTTTCAAATAGAGAAAAGTGAATGCTTACGCTAACAGGGGGGTAGGAAGAACTGTAGCGACCATGTAGAGGAGGCAGCAGTACAGGGGGGGAAGAATGTCAGGGCCTGAGTGAGGTTAGGAGACTATTTACAAAGAGGAAGGGGCAGTGGCAATGGGAGATTATTCTATATACAAGTACTGATCGAGTAGGTAAATATATTATTTTAAATATATTATAAATGAGATCTGGGGTTCTCACTGTTGGAAAGAGGGCTACAAATGTAAAAAGATAAAGCTAAAATTAATATTGCTGTGTTAGTCTGGAATTGGAAGCACTCATATAAACTCATATAAGCAAACATAAATGTCAGTAATGTCAGTATATATAAGCATTTATTTTCCTTGCCTCTGTCCACAACAAGGCCTGGAAACAATGGCATCCAAAATAATGAGCATACATTAGACAGAAATTTCCATTCCTAAATACTATTTCCACTTTGAAGAATCAAGGATACTTGAAGAAAATAGCTGATTCAAGAGCTCAGGTCGGAGGAAGTATAAGATGAACCTGGAACATCTCATTGTGCCAGGAAGCAAGGAAATACTCAATAAATGATGGGAACATGTTTGAAGGATCCAGAAACCTGATTAAAGGAGCTCACCCTACCAGAATCTGGGGCAATATGAGCATAGAAGTAATTAATGGCAGTATGGATGGACTAGGAAACCACAAGCCATTATTGACATAAATAAGTAAATTAATAAATTAGTTGTTTGGTTAGCACATTTGTTTTCTATTGCTGTGTCACAAATTACCATGATCTTAGGGGTTTTAAACAGCACACACTTGTTTGTCCCATCGCAGTCTCTGTGGATCAGTCTGGGCACTGCTTAGCTAGGTTCTCCAATCCAGAGCCTTGCCAGATGGCAATCTAGCTGTCAGTCGGGACTGTGGTCTCCCCAGAGGTTCAGCCAGGGAAAGGACTTCCATACTCTAGCAGGGGGTTGGCAGAATTCACATCCTTGCCTTTGAAGGACTGAGGGTTTGGTTTGCTGAGACTCACCCTTAGTTCATAGACACCACCTCCAACTCTTTCTATGTGAGCTTCTCAAACATTGTCATGGATTTCACTGCAGCTTTCTTCTTCAAAGCCAGCAACAGAGTCTGGAGTCCTCTGGAAAGACTGAGTCTTACCTAAGACCACATAATACTTATATAAGTGACACTATCTCATCTTTGCTGTATTCTCTTGGCAAGAAAGAAGCAAGTTATAGGTCTCACCCATTATCAAGGTGAGGAGACCAAGCAGTGTGCAAATTCAAGAAAGAGGAGATCGTTGGGGTCTAC
The DNA here is from genome assembly GCA_004027185.1 of Glis glis. Lineage (NCBI taxonomy): Eukaryota > Metazoa > Chordata > Mammalia > Rodentia > Gliridae > Glis > Glis glis. The sequence continues at coordinate 7,953 of PVJS01055032.1, read as the reverse complement.
TACAGTTTTCCTTCTGACTACCAAAGATTCATATCCCTCCCATATGCAGATGGGCATTTTCATATATTGCTAGTGGAATTATAAATCATTAAAACTCTCTAGAGACAAATTTGGCTGTGGGTCCATTTTTGCATCAATTTCTCTTCAGGGTAATTTATATTAAGACAACAACTAGGGAAATGTGCAAAAACAGCTATGTTGGGTGTTCGCTGTTTTGTATACTAGCCAAACTAGAAAATTAAACTTCTACATAGGTTGACAGAAATGTGTAGTCATTTGGATGGAATGCCATAAAGCTTTTGCAATATCATATAAGTGTTTATATCTATATAGCCAAATGTGTAAAACACATGAAGTAAGAAAAGTATGTTGCTATGCAGTATTTATAGTAAAATCTGACTTTTATAAATCTACTTCATATACATATGCAGAGATGGAGAACTGAGAAATATATATTCCAGGGTAGTAAAATAGTTTGTGTTTCTGTTTTCATTCTTTTTCCTCATATATATTTTTTTCTGATTTTTTTTAAAGATACGATTTAATAGTATTTAAAAATTGTAAGAATACTCTAGTTAAAATAAATGTATTGATTCAATGTCTACCATACTGAGAAAGTGATAAATTAATCAAAATATAACAAATAATAGCTAATAAATATAACATTTAAATAGCAAAAAATTCATTTAAACTTACTGATATGAAAAAAATTTCTAGCCATTTATGGTATATTTCATCTTATTTTAAAGGTTCATAAGTAAGGAACATTCCCCAAAGACGTACCTAGTTCAAGACAGTATAGGTAAGAAATACTTATGAAAGAAACCAACACCAATTTTTCAAGTGGATTTGGCATAAATCTCTTATTTTCCCTACTTCGTACATTCAATTGTTCATTTTCCTTCTTCCTCTCACCAAATTACATCTCTTTCCACTCCTTATACAATTCTCCTAAATTATCTTAATGGAGCAGGAAATCCAGAGCCTGGAATTTCTTTATGAAGTAAAACAACTTCTTTCTCTTTGGATCTACTATATTGAAAAACCTCATCTAATTCATTCCTAAGTTTCCTCCTTTTTCCATGTACCAAAAGCCCATTTCTTTTTTTCATTTCTGTGTATTTCCAGCCTCTGTGCTGTCCATGTCGGGTCGATTCTGCTCAATTTTCATTCGCCACCTTCATTTTCCTTGCTGGTAGAGAGCTAGCATCGGGGAAGCTTACTGACCTTAGCTGACTTTTGACGCATGTCTTAGTTTTAGCTATAGATGAAATAATGTTCTTGGTGATTAGTGGCCCACAACAATATGAAACTAAGAATAGAAATAATCATCAAGTAATGGGCAAAATGCTTGCCCAAATAACTTTTTAAATTTTTAATATGTCAATATATCATCACTTGGTTTTGAGTTGAAAGACGAGGATTCTTAAACAAGCTTATTTGAATGTATTTGCTTCTATTTACATCAGCTAGTAAGAAATTTGTTAGTAGCTAGTTAATGACGCTGAGAACCATTAACAGCCACAATATGGAATGGATCAGTGAGTGGTTAAAGATAAAAAATGTCCTTTAAAGTCTTTCTTGAATGAACAAAGAACTCAAAGAGATATTTTCAAGATATATTTATGAGAAAAGAAAAGAAATGGAACATCTTTTATTTCTGAGGCCATAGGAAGGATCCTGTTTAGATTTGTCATTGATGACAGATTTAATTGGTGAAGATGACAAATTAACCTAACTGATTTTTACTTGATCCTGTGGCTTCTTGATTTATTTCCTTATTTGGTGGTCCAGATTCTGGGAGCAGGCATTTGACTTTTAGGGATCTATTGATATAAAATCCATTTCTTAGGCAATATTATTCCAAATAGGCCTCCTATCATCAATATGTTTTATTGATTCCATCTCATTTTGATCCTCAGGTTTTATTTTTTCAAGCGTGTATGCGTGTGTGTGTGTGTCCCCACTGCAATAGAGGTAGGATAATATATTGGATAGGCTCAGGAGTATACTGCTTGGGTCTGAATCTTTACTTAGAAGGTAATAAACTGTGACCCTGGAGAAGTTATTTAATCTTTCTGTGCTTCTCCATCCTTTTTGTGAACAATGAATAATTTTAGTGCCAGCCTCAAAATTTGTTATGAGAATTAAATGCATGTGTTGTATGCAGTAAACATTTCAATATTTGATGTTACTATTTTCTAAATCTATATTATAGTGTATATATGTTATTGTTAATATATAATGTATTTTAATTCATTTATTAAATTTAGATTGTTAGAGCTAGCACTATTTTTATATCCTAATCTTCCCAAAATACTTCTCTGTCACAGGAAAATAACAAAATCATTTAGAGTAAGCAACACATTCTGATACTTCCCTTTATGACTTGCAGGACATTAAAGTTGAAAAACAAAAAGTCCCTTGGAAAAATAAATTATAGGCAATAATCATAGAAACTTTTAAGGAAATATTTTAAAAACCCAAGACAGTCCCTTTAGTTCTATAGTTCAATATATAGCAAATAGAATGCTAATTATATATATTCTCGATTATTTCCCAAGTGCCTGACCGTGTAAAAGTTGGTTCCATTATCCTGACCCATTCCTTTTACATCCTGTTACTTCTCCTCATCCTTCTGTCACCAACATTTAGGCAGGAGAATCAGAAACATGCATAAGTCTCTAGTCATGTCCCCTCTTCTTTATTGTCCCTGAGCCATAAAGGAGAAAGGTCCTTGCTTCAGTTTGAATAACTGCACTCACATAGTCGCCTCACTTCTCAGTCAACCCTGACTTCCTAGAAGCCGGCCTTTACTCTCACCTGGACTCTGTCCCTCCATTAGTACCTACAATAGGCCCAGACTCATTGGGTTTTATTTCCTTGGCCTGACTTCAAGATTCATAGCTTTTCTCACTGCTGGCCTGCTGCTAGCTGATCAAGGGCTCCCTGGTGGATGTGGATCTAGATGCCTGTTTAACTTCTGTCCTCGGCATTTCAAAATTATTAGTCAGTTTCTGGACTGGGGCCAAAAGAATATGAATATTTTAAGATACACAGTTACTCCCATACTTCTCTTACCCCCTGCATCTGGAAGACAGATAATGACTCCCCCAGAGTCTTGCTTATCCATACCCCATATTAATTTTAGTTATGATCCCGAGTTAATAGCTCATTCCTGGCTATTAAATTTAGGAAAGCTCAAGTGGATCTGGAGACTTCTGGCATGCTGAGTTACCACAAAGTGGCTTTTGGACATTGGGGAGACTAGTGGAATTGAAGGCTTGTGCCACGGAGTACTTAAAGCTTAAGCACACCGCGGGTCTTCCTTCACATCAGTTGATTCTACCATTTCCATTCCATGACAGCTTGGATTAACTGTAAGGTAAGTGCAGTTCCGAGCCAATTTATTGTCAGTGAGCATCCATACCTAAACCCTCTCCATCCCCAGGCATTTGTGCCTCCAGCTTCACCACCTTAAACACAAGGTCCTGGTTCCCCAGGAGCCCAACTGCTGAACCCGTCTGCAGGGAGGGAGTGCCTCACGGAAGCCCCACACTCGCAGCCTTTCGCTCTTCAATCTCTCTGCTCTCAAGCTTTCCTTTCTGGGGAAAGGTAACCCTGATCTTCCTAACTCTTAATGTCTAGGGATATCAGGACACAAGCTGCATCTGTGAATGGAATAAGGGTAACCAGAAACAATTTTTCTGTCAAGAGTCAGATTGAAAAGCATCTTTGTTCTGCCCCTCGGTTCTTCATCACTGCGGGGACTGGACTTTTCCCTACCCTGACTTCTTGGCTATTCCTCTGATTACTTGATTAACGTCTTTCCGTCATCTTGTCTTTTCTATGATTACCTAACTCTACTCTTTATTGTTTTCCTTTTTGACATCCATGCTTATTTTCCTTCTTTACAAGACTTTCTTGCAAGACCATTTCTGTTTTGTATAAAAATAGCTCTCATTATATGTCAAACTTTCTCTTTATTTACACTTGAAGAATTTTCATGATAAACTTAAAGAAAAATGAACAACTAATTAATCTTTTCTTGATAATAAATACCTAACAAGGTATTTCTCACATAATAGAGAAATTCATAGATTAGTGTACATCTTAGTTATACATTTCAAGCCCTGAGGCAGGTCTTCATATACTTCTTAAATTCTGAGAAGAAAAAACTTGAAACAGAACAGTGATTGCCTGTAAGGATCCCGAGGGAATCACACCAAGTCCTGTGTGCACTTTTGTTTGTATCATATCAGACCTCGCTGTGATGTACAATTACAATGCACTATAAGAGTATATTAATTATTAACATAAAGGAATAAAATCTAGAAAATTAAAAAGTTTACAGAAGTGTTTTTAAAGTGCATATTAAAACTAGCAAAATGCATGCATGAGATGTAGGAAATATCCAGTCTGAATATTCTCTGAGTTGAAGTAAAATAAAAATCTTTCTTTTGTAATGGAAGAGATAGAACCCTTCTTATGCCTTCATAAATGACATATGAATACTTAGAATTTACAATAAAAGTAAAAATTCAATATAAAATTATTTTCTATCAATAAATAATAAACATTGTCCATTTCTTTCAATCAATGGAAATAATGTGGGCTGATAAAAATGCACATTTTATTACATTTAAACTGTTGATTATGTGCCATATTTCTAATATATTTGACATAGAAATTTAATCACAAAATATATATAAAATATTATGATAAATATTATCTTCTCTTATTTTGACAAAAGAAAGTTTAGAGTTCAGGCATCATTGAATGAACACTAATGAGTACTAATTTGACTAATCAAAGTAGAACAAATTAATTTATCTCATAAACCATAGGTTATAAAAGCACTAAGCTTATTGTATTTTTATTTATTTTTTCTAAACATGTGTCGCTTTTTTTATACTTTTATTGGTCCATTGTAGTCTCATATCATAATGTAGTTCAGAGTGAAAGTTACACACATGCACACAGCACTTGGTGACCTTTCCCAAGGTTTGTTTTTGTGCTAGGGTCTTGCACATGGCTAGGCAAGCAGTCTATCACTGAGCCACATCCCCAGCCCCGATTATATTTTTAAAATTCTAGTATTATAGAACTCACTATACATGACATCAAACACATAATCACATGTATGTACATATCAGAAAAGCTCATAAAAATTTTTGATCCCATATTTGAATTGCTTTATACTGGTCATTTTGTTAAATTTATTTTTGTAGAGCAGAAATAAGTTTTTGAGATAAAAAGATACAGTTATTTCTCTTTATATGCTTTTGATCTAGCTTACAGAGCCTATGAAAATCTTCCTGAAAAATATATTATTAATTTGAATAGAAGGTAAGTGAACAACTTATCAGATACAAATAAACATCAAATAATATTAAGATAATTGTAAACAGAAATGGGGATCTGAATCCTCAAAATAAAACAAAAACATATAATATAATATCATGTAAAAAATTAGGAAGTTAAAGAATGATTTGGGACTCTAGACAATACCCACATTGTTTAATGAAGAAAAAGAAATGCACAGGCTATGAAAAACATTAAATTAGAGAAAAATATCTTTAAGTGTCTCTAAATTTTTTCCAGTAGTACACAAATGCTAATGTTAATGCTGAAAAACAAATACCCGACTGTATAGGATTCCTAAAAGATGTTGAAAAAAGAAAAACAAAATTATTTCTAATTTTTTAAAATATGGCTTGTTTGCTCTGGGAGTTCATCATTGATTAGAGAACCCAAAATATAATTAGACTTGATTTTCTATTAAAGAACCAGAAAAGTCTAGTTAGTGGCTCCTTTGGTAAAAACATTTTTGTGACCAGCAGACGATCTCTTTAAGTAGCTGTCACTATGATGTATCTTTGAGAACAAAGAAGCTGCCATTAACAAAAAATATGTCTAGCCTTTTAGGACTTTTCAGGATTTGGAGTCAGGCCAATGCCATATTCTTCTGAAGAAGTCATTCTTCTGAGAGTCATTATATAACACATTCATTTGTATAATAAGCCATGAGAGAAAATATCTCCCCACCCTCAAGTGATCAACATCATCACTCAAATCACAAGCATAGAAAATCATCACATCTTTCTTTGTAGAGTTATCACTGAAATATACATGAAAATATCTCACCACTTTTCAAAATAACCCTTTCATATATGAAATTATAGAAAATCAATTTAAACATGGTAAAAATAACAATGTGATTTTGTGTGTCCATTTTAGTTGAAGAATTTATTATAACAATTAGCAAACGTATAAGATTTTAAGTTCCCAGTCATGCTCAAATGCTTTATTTGTTGTTTTTTCAGTTTACTTATTCAACAAATATATATTGTCTACTGAGACAGGTAATGGAATAAGTGCTGGAGGTGGCACAGAAAACAAATGCACAAGGCTCTACCTGCAGAAAACTCACAACCTCACATGGTCATCATAGAAACTATAAAGTAAAGCTAGGCGTGGTGGCGCACGCTTATAATCCCAGTATTTGGGAGACTGAGACTGGAGGATCCCGGTTCGGGGCTAGCCTCAGCCACTTAGTGAGGCCCTCTGCAACTTAGTGATAATCTGTTTCAAAATAAAAAAATAAAAAAATAGGGCTGGGGGTGTAGCTCGAAGGTAGAATGCCCCTGGGTTCAATCCCCAGTACTGCAAAAAAAAGGAACTATAAAGTGAAGTGTTATGTCCATTCTATAGCTTAAGAAATTGGACCTCTGAAACATGGTATGATTTGACAAGGGGATACATTTAATAAATGTAGAAACTATGTCTTCAAAGCTGTTCCGTATGTTCTTCTTAATCAATAAAACCATTTGTCAATGGCTGTAAGAGGATGTGCAGTGAGATTGAGGGGTACTATTAATGGACAATTTCCAGATCATGTGTTAAACTCACCTCCATCAGAAGTTAGGGATTCTCTGTCTACCCCAAGGTAGAAGAGTCAAGCAAGTCCATCCTGCATCTACCTGAGGGGCTGTTTTTGCTTCCCAATATCCCCATGTAGTTCACTGTTGCTTTGGGGTCACAGAGACCCTCAGACAGATCATGCTTGTAGGACATATTGCTCTGTTTTCTAGATTCCTGAAGTCTTTTTTTCTAAGTCACCTTTTACCATCATGATTCAGTCAAAGCAAGCCACACTGTGGCATATATTGGTGTCACTTGAGGAGAACATCATTGTAGTCACCCTATTTTTTTCTTTTAAAGCTTTCATTCTCTTCTAATTTATTGGTCAAATTTCCTTAGATATGTAAATTCCTTTTGGCATACATTCCCTGAGTTGAGGTTGTTTTTTTTTTTTTTTTTTGCCATGGAGTGGCTTGGAAGAATGCCTTCCACAATATGCCTGGATTCTGAGGATTGAGAGTTGAACTCTGGATAGCACAGTGTCTTGAGAGTCATTTAAGTCAGTGTTCTCTATGAGGAAGTTAAGCTTCATAGGAAGATTGAGAGGCACTGAGAAAATTACTTTAAACTCTGTGGCAATTTTAGCTTTTAAAATATCAAGTTCCAGAGTTAAATGAAATCCTTTTAAATTTTCAAGCTGGCCTTCTGTTCCTGTAACAGATTAGAAGACCAGAGTGAAGTAGAAGTTCAGATTTAGTCAGATAAGACAGAAACTCTGCCTATACTTTTATAGTGTTTTCTAACATTTATAATGTTGTGCCATATATTTTCTCTTTAGCATTTGACTCAACTGATGTATTCTTAAACAAGGCAATGAAGTAAAGGAAAGAAAACAATTAAGAATCTGATTGTCAGGAAACTTGCTGATGACCTCTCCAAAATCATGTTTAGAAAGTAAGTGTTCTTATGCAACAGCCAGGCATAGAAGTATAAATTCAGTAGAGGACACTTCTTTCTGAAGAAGAAGAAGAAGAAGAAGAAGAAGAAGAAGAAGGAGGAGGAGGAGGAGGAGGAGGAGGAGGAGGAGGA
>PVJS01055031.1:0-12776 GCA_004027185.1 Glis glis | reverse complement strand
AAAAAAAAAAAAAAAAAAAAACAAACAAGAAGCCAGGCATGGTGGTGGATGCCTGTAATCCCAGGACTTGGGAGGGTGAGACAGGAGGATGGCAGTTTTGAGATTAGCCTCAGCAACTTAGTGAGACCTTCAACAACTTAACAAGAGCCTGATTCAAAATAAAAAATAAAAAGGGCTGGCAGTATAATTCGGAGGTAGAACACCCCTGGGTTCAATCCCTAGTACAGAAAAAAAATCGTTGGAAATGGGTTTTTAGAACTTAGAAACACATTTCAACACAATTCCCTATAGAGCCAATAGTATCAAGAGTCCCCGGGGTGGTATGGAGTGAGGGCCCCTCATCTGAAGTGCTTGGGACCAGAAGTGGTTTTGACTTTTTTTTCAGATTTTGGAATATTTGTACATAGTGAGATATCCTGGCGGTAGGACCCAAGTCTAAACATGAAACTCACTTATGTCTCATATCCACCTTATACACACAGCCTGAAGGTAATTTTTAATGCACCTGCATTTTGACAATGACCAGCCGACACAAGGTCAGGTGTGAATTTTTCCACTTGCCGTGTTATGTCTGTGCTCAAAAAACTTAAGAATTTGGAGCATTTGGGATTTCAGATTTTCAGATTAGGAATGTTCTGACGTGTAGTACTTATCTGTATTTATATTCCCAGGCTAGCCCACTAAATAGATTTTACCCATAATTCATTCAGTAAATAATTTTTGTCTTTTTTTTTTTTGTGGTACCGGGGATTGAACCCAGGGGCATTCTACCTCCAGGCTACACTCCCAGCCCTATTTTTTATCCTTTATTTTGAAACAGGGTCTCACTAAGTTGCAGAGGGCCTCACTAAGTAGCTGAGGCTGGCCGCGAACCCGGATCATCTGGTCTCAGCCTCCCAAGTACTGGGATTACAAGCGTGCGCCACCACGCCCGGCTTAAATTTTTGAACCTCTAATATGTGCACGGTGAGATTGAACAGTGTTCTAGGAGTGTTACCTTGAGTTCTGGGTCCCAGAACAGGGGCAAGACAGAAAGAGAGAGAGAGAAAGTAAGAGGTAGAAAAGAGGAGAGAGAGAGAGAGAGAGAGAGAGAGAGAGAAAAGCGGAGAAGGGGGAAGAGGGGAGAGAGAGAGAGAAAGGCAGAGAAGGAGAGAGAGACAGACACAGAGAAACAGAGAAGGAGAGAGGGAGAGAAGGAGAGAGAGACAGAGAGACACAGAGAAACAGAGAAGGAGAGAGAGAGAGAGGTAGAGAAGGGGGGGAGAGAGAAGCAGAGAATGGGGAGAGAGGAGAGAGAGAGAAAGGTAGAGAAGGAGAGAGACACAGAGAGACAGAGAGACAGAGAAGGAGAGAGAGAGAGCGAGAGCAAGAGAGAGAGAGCAAAAGAGAGAGAGAGAGAGAGAGAGAGAGAGAGAGAGGCAGAGAGGCAGAGAAGGAGCAGAGAAGGAGCAGAGAAGGAGAGAGGATTGAAAAATCTCCCTCCAAGTCATTTGAAAATAGGCTAGGCTCATCTTCAACACACTGTCTTCCTTCCTTCTCCTTCCCAGGGTCCTATCCGCTGGCCCAGGGCCTCCAGGTCCCCCTTGCTTCCTGAGCCACAGCATTGGGGAACCTCCCTATGCCCGTCCCAGTGCCAGGAAGCTTATACAATACAGCCCCCCTCCATCCTAATTCAGGTCTGGGCGACCCCACTCCACCCATCCCCTCTGCACATTTGGGAGACTGTCTCTGGTCCTAGGTTTCTATCTCGGTTTCCCATTAGAATCACCTGGGAGCAAATTCAGACTCCCTAGGCTGGGACCCAGATGCCAGTGTTTAAAAAATGCCCCTCGGTGTGCAGCCAGGACTGAGAAGCACGCCTGACCTACTCTGTTTCGTGCAAGTGTCCCTCTCCTGAATCCACGGATTACCAACATCCACATCCGCCCCGCCACGGCACGGTGGCTGCAGCAGTCACGCACTTTGCAGGTGCCATCACTGAGGATTTTATACCCCAGAAGCCCCTTCAGACAAACCCACCACCGTGGTGAGGACAGGACGCACCCCATGATGGTGCCACCGACTGCCGGTCAGGGGACGTGGAGACTGAGCAACATCAGCGGGCGCCTGTGGAGGGGTGCTCCTTCTGCAGTTTCTAGGGTGCTCCCTAGAGTGAGTAATTCATCTTCCATGCTCCCTCTTGCTGGGAAGAAACCCCCACCTCTGATTCTTTATAAGAGACCCGCTCTAGACGGCCCCGGAACCCGCCCCCACTCCATCTAGATTCTTGCCTGAGGCTTGCAATGTTCCAGTTGTGTCCCTCCTTCAGTATCTTCTTGGGAGCCACATCCGTGCCTCTTATTTCATAAATGTGCCACTTATTTTTACCTGCCTGGGCTTGGACAAGCTCCCAGGAGCAAGTATCTGTGAGCTCCGGGCTGGTGTATACACACCCAGGGTGAAGAAAGTGTGGCAGGGGAGGGGAGGCTGGAGCCGGCAACAGCCAGGCAGGGGCTGTGGCAGGGCTGGCCTGGGCCTCCGGGCATGGAGCAGGAGGGTGCAGGGCTCGGCAGGTCCACACCTGTCCACCCTGGGGAGATCCGAAGCTGCCGGTTCAGGGCCTGGCCCAGCCTGGCCCATGCTGAGCACAGGCCTACATCTCCAAGTTGGTGGAAGGTAACTTCACATTTGTAACAATTATTCACTTAATTGGGTTCCAATTAAATGGGAGAGGGAGCGGAGGGCTGTGTCTGTGTTTGTTCTGCTCCTTCCTACTCCTGCACATCAAAGGAAGTATACAGTGGATGACAAACGGGCTCTACTTCATCTGGAACAGCCCTGCCTTCTGTCGGGGGCGGGCAGGCTGGCCTGGGCAGTCCTGCCTGCTGCGTCTCCATCCCCAGCATCTCTAGTGGGTTGGACTCATCTTGGAGTCCCGGGGGGTGCTGGGTGCCTAGGCAAGAGCCAGTTCTTCTCCCCCTTGGAAAACAGACCGGGGACACAGGACTAGGGACAGAGACAGAGGTATGGGACTGTCTCTCACCAACAGTACCACCCAGCTGAGCTCCTGGGGCGGTCTCAAGGGCCACCGTGGGGGACAAGGGAAGGCGGCACCTTCAACCAGCAGCTCTGCTTTCTTCTGCATTATATATTATCTGCATGTATTATAGAAACATATTATGATGTATTACATATTATATATTACTCTGGCTAAAATTACTTTAGAGACCGCTGATTTTATCCAACCCTATCACCTCTCAGACATGGAGACTGAGGCTCAGAACCAGGAAGGGCGGAGGTCTCCTCATCTCAGCCCCCAGAGACAAGGCGATGGTGAAGCTCTATGGGCAAGAGTCGAGGAGAGAAGCAGGAGTGCAGGTTGAGGGGGCATGGGCCCAGAAAGGGTCCCATAGGAGGCACTTTCCTCCACAGAGCAGGCGAGACCACCCACCTCTGGCCTGTGCTTCAGCAGAGGCCCCTCCCACGCCCACATGACACGAAGGTCGTGCTGGTTCCAGATCATGGGGGTGCTGCCTCATGCTGGCCCTTGGCTGATGCCCTACCCCAAGAAGGACCAGGGCCACATTTGGGGTCCCTGGCTGCAGGAGCTCCACAGAGGAGCAAAGTCTGCAGAAGGACACGTATCCAGACAGTGTCCGGCACACAGAAGGTATTCAGGAAAGCGTTACAGAATGGAGGAATGAAATCTTAGACTAGGTGTTAGGGCCTCGACTTCTAAGCTGGGGTGAACAAAGCAGGCTCCTCAAGGATGGATGCAGGAGGAAAGCTAGAATCAGAGGGGCTCCACGTGTCCCCCCAGCCCTGCCCAGAGGGAATCCCCCACTCATGGGGCAGGTACAGTTTCTCCTAGGGAAGCTGCTAGTCTGAAGAGAGACACAGTCCTCCCTGACTGATGAGGCGGCATCCTCTCTCCTGGGAGACCCCCAGTGTGGTGGGGGAGGCGGAGTGTGGGGAGGATGCGGCTGCCCCAAGGAGCTCCCTGTCTGAGGGGGGTCACGGCCTTGCCCTGGGCAGCCCCCTGCCTGCGGGAGGAGGCCAGGCTCAGGCTCACGGCAGAGCTCTGGCCCTGGAGCAGAGGGAGGGTGTGTGTGGACTCCCTGCGGGAAGCAGCCGGGATCTGCGGCCAGGCAGGAAAGCCATCGACATTCCGGTCAGGCAGCCAGTCGCTGAGTTATTATTATTTCTTTTTTTTTTTTGAGCTACTTAGAGCAATTTACAGAAATCATTTAGGGGCCGTTTAGGGAGAAGAGAAAAGATGAAGACTTTTAAAGGCAGGGCTTGGGGAAGGTTTTATGCAAATCAGCTTTGCAGGGACATAGAGAAGGAGAATCTGGATTCCCAGGGGTGTGGAGGGAGGAGGGGCTCTGGGTTCACACACCAGGGCCAGGAGAGTGGGGCAGGGGGGTTAGCTGGGGACCAAGGGAAAGGGCATAGCAGGGGGCATGCATTGGACAGAGGTTGAGACACATAAGCAGGGAGCTGGCTCCACTGGATACTCCAGCCACTCCGTGCCTCAGTTTCCCCTTTGTGTCTGGAGCACCTACATGGGCAAAGTTGATGGCACTGGGACTAAGACAAATGAGCATGCTGCCTCTTTTATGACATTGGGGGACAGAGAAGGAGCCTTGGGGCCTCACACTCCAGAATCAGGCGTTTGGAGTCCAGGGGTGGGGGAGTGGAAGACAGTCTCCAGGGCTGGAGTGCCACCTTGCCACACCCCCTCTGTGACCTGGACAGCCACTTCCCCTCTCAGCCTCAGTTTCCTCATCTGGATAACAGGCGTACATGCAGGCAGGGTGGTAGCCTTCGTTAAGTTGCCCCCCCACACACACACACATACTCCTTGGTTGTGGTGGTGGGGGACTTCAGGGGCCAGAACTTGAGTTTCAAATACCCGGCCCCTGCCCACACCCCAGACAGCACAGGAGAAATCTCTCTGCCAAGGCTGGACAGAGCCATAACCGGCCTTCACTGCGGGGATCAGAGGTCTGAACTGTGTGCCTGGGAGCACAGGTCGTGTGCGTGCGTGCGTGTGTGTGTGTGTGTGTGTGTGTGTGTGTGTGTGTGTGTCTGTGTGTACATGTGCATGATGTGGGATGTGGGAGGGGTGGGGTGGGGTTGTAGAGAGAAAGATGAGAAAATTACCCACATATTCAGCAAAGCTTTCCCCATAGTTCTCTGTCAGGCTCTTGGTGATTTTCTCTCTCTCTCTGTCTCTTCCCCCTTCCCCCACCAGGGCATCCTACCTCTGAGCTACACCCCCAGCCCTTTTTATTTTTTATTTTGAAACAGGGTCTCACTAAGTTGTTGAGGCTGGCCTCAAACCTGTAATCCTCTTGTCTCAGCCTCCCAAGTACTGGGATTACAGGCATGTGCCACCACACTGGCTATTAAGCTCTTTATCACAGTGATAAACCTACTGTGTCCCTGGGGCTAATCCTTTCTCCATGTTGTATCCTCTAACCCCATACTAAACCCCATGGAGCAAGGAGACATTCACACACTTGTACCCTCATCCCTGGCACTCATAAGTTGGTACTGGCTTAATGGCTGTAATCTCTCTCTCTCTCTCGTATTTTTTTTTTTTTTTTTTTACTACTGGGGATGGAACCCAGGGGACATTCTACTTTCGAGCTATACTCCCAGTCCTTTTTGTTTCTTATTTTGAAACAGGATCTTGCTAAGTTGCTGAGGCTGGCCTTGAACCTAAGATCCTCCTGTCTCAGCCTCCCAAGTACTGAGATTACAGTGATGGTATTTGGGATTGAAATCAGGAACATTTTACCTCCAAGATACATCCCCAGCCCTATTTATTTATTTATTTATTTATTTGTGTGTGTGGTACCGGGGATTGAACCCAGGGGCATTCTACCTCCGAGCTACACCCCCTGGCCCTATTTTTTATCCTTTGCTTTGAAACCGGGTCTCACGAAGTTGCATAGGGCCTCACTAAGTAGCTGAGGCTGGCCATGAACCAGGATCCTCCGGTCTCTGCCTCCCAAGTACTGGGATTACAAGCGTGCGCCACCACGCCCGGCCCCTTTTTATTTTTGAAACAGGGTCTCAAAAATATTGCCGAGGCCATCCTTGAACCTGCGATACTCCTGTCTCAGTCTCCCAAGTACTGGGATTACAGGTGTGCTCACATGGGTTATAGAATTCAGTCCTCATGATAATCCTATGAGGTAAGAACTATGACTGGCCTAATTTTATAGAAGAGGAAACTGAGGCAAGAGAAATTTAAATGTGTTTCTTGGAGATGGAATCTGGTTACTTACTCTTGTAAACACCAGGCCTGCTGGGGCATGTCTCCCAGATGTAGCCCCCGGGGGAAAGCAAGGTTGGGGCCCCACACCTGTGACCAACCAGCTCCCTCCAGTGACTCTCGACTGTGCTGGGCCCACTTCCCAACACCATCAGTCAAAACCAGTTACAGGCCTGGGAATTGGGCCCTGGGTCTTGGCCATGACTTTGCAACTCCTGGCCGCTATGTGAGCTGGGCTAAGATCCTTCCCCTCCCTGGGCCTTAATCTTCTCATCTTTAAGACGGGAATGGTTCCAAGTGAGAGGGGCTTGCAGCCCCCTTCTAGCGTCTTTGGTGAAAGTTTCTTTGACTTTAGGGATGTTGCTTCACCGAGCAGCCCCTCTGTGCCACCATGCAAAGAGAATCACGGAGCACAAACGCTTGCAGGGCGGTTCCCCAGCGCTGATGTTGTGCCAGCTGCTTGTAGGGCACGCGGCAAGGGGGCTCAGGCTGTTTTCCCTCCCACTGGTTGGTCCTGATGATGCAGGTAATAGGTCTCTCTCCTACTTACTACTCTTTAATAGTAGCTCCTACTTACTGAGCGTCCAGGCACACACACCAGCTCACCAACTCCCCATGATCTAAGGTGTAGGTGCTGTCTATTACTAGTCCATTTTACGGAGAGGAAGACTGAAGCTAAGGAAGCAGAAATGACTTCCGCCAGGGTGTCCCTGACCCTCGAGCCGCACTCTTTCCAGCACACTGTAGCAGTGGGTAGGAAGGTTCTGGGGCAAATGGTCTCCCCAATGTGCTGCTGGAGTCTGGCTTGCTGGTTCTTGTAGATTCTGGCAGTGTTGATGCAAAACAACTGGAAGCCACATCTGACCCTCTGCAAAGTCCAGGTGAGCCCAGTGTCCTGGCACCTCTGCCACCCCAGCACTGACTCCACTGCTCTGAAATTACTTGCGTCTTTGTTCCACATCAGCCCGGAACTGTGTCTTTATCACCAGGTGCCTGGTCTTTGCCACAGGGCTTGGTGTCGAGGAAGTATTAAAAAAAATGTGCTAAATAAAACTGTAGCGACCATTTATTAAGTACATACTATAAGCCAAGCACCGCCCCCAGCCCTTTACCTGCATTAACTTATTTATTCATTATAACAACTCTTATTATCCCATTGTATAAATGTGAAAATCAAGTCACAGAGAAGTCAAGCAATTTCCCCGAGATCACACAGTTGGATTCGCAGACCAATGTGTTAGTGAAGGAGTGAATGGAGGGATAAATGTTGCACCTCTGGTCCCTGTCACTCACTTAGCTACCGATCTGCCTAGTGGCTCCCTGGGTGGAAAGGGAGAGAAGATGGGAAGGAGCCACTGCCGTAATTTATTCTTTCATCTCATAAATATGAGCGTCCTGAGCGTCTCTGTGCTGGGCCCCAGTGCAGGCGTTGGGGGCACAGCAGTGAACGAAACAGATGCGGCCCCTGCTCACTGGGGCTTCCAGTCCAGTGGGGTCGGGGTGTGAACACGCAGACACATAGCCATGTAATATGTCACATGAAGGAGAACAGGGTGGAGGGGACAAAGGAGGCCGGGCGGGGCCGGTCTGGTAAGAGCCATGGTAGCAGAGATGGAAAAGGACAGCAAGGCCAGGTCTCTGAGGCTCTCTGTCCCTGGCATGTTGGGGACAGCAAAGAAACCGGAGTGACTGGAGCTGAGCTAGTCCAAGAGTGAAAAGGGACAGTCTTGGTGGCCTTTCGAGCCGCTGGAAGGACTTTGCCTTCACTTCCAGGCAGGCGGAGGGGCCTGATCTGTGCTCCAGGAGGGTGCTGATCCAGCTCAGTGAACTGGACCTCAAAGATACAGATACTGCAGGGAGAGCTTCAGAGGCAGAGCGGGAATGCGGGCCCTCAGGGCAGAGCAGGCTTATTTGAAGCGACTCCTAAGGAATCCCGATACCAACGACACTGTCAAGAAGCAATGATTACAAGCTGGGCATGGTGGCCTGCACCTATAATCCCAGGATTTAGGAGGCTAAGACAGGAGGATCGCAGGTTCAAGGCCAGCCTCAGCAACTTAGCAAGACCCTGTTTCAAAATAAAATATATAAAAAGGATGGGGGTGTAGCTCGGCGGTAAAATGCCCCTGGGTTCAATCCCTAGTACCAAAATAAATAAATAAATAAATAAATAAATAAATAATGAATTATAGAGACCTTGCCCAGTGCAGGGGGCGTACCCTTGGCTACCCTCCCTTGACATCCTTGTAGGATGGGGTCTTTCTTCCCATTGTTGGCAGATGAGGAAACCAAGTCTTAAAAGTGACATGCACATGGTTGCTGGTCACGTGCTAGGAATGGAAGAGGAGTCTCTGGGCCGGACCCTCTGGCTTTGAGCCTGCGACTGTGTCACCTGCTTTCAGGCTGCAGGGTTAGGGAGGCCTGGGCTCTGTGTCAGGTGTTGCATACTCCCCGCGGTCCTAGACCTGATGTGGCACTGGCTGGGGCTACGTGCCTTGGGGGGAGGGTGGACACAGCCTTTATGCCTACTTGGGGGCTGCCTTGGAGGGAATGAAAATTTAGGAGCCATGGCTTTGGCAGCCAGGTTCAGCCCTGGTGTTGCGGGGTGGCTGCCAGGCCTGGGCTGCCTGGCGGCTGCAGAGGTGCCAAAGATGGGGGCCATGCCTGAGGCTGCTCTCCAGGGAAGACAGGAGGGAGGGTGGGAGGGGGCCAGCAGCTGGCCACTACTGCTTAAAACCCAGGCGCTCGTTGCTAGGAGGCATCAAGGAAAAAAAAAAGACCCCAGACGAAACAAAACAAAAAACCAACCACCAAAAAACAGCTCTCCGGGAAGCCTGGCACGGTTTGAACGCGCTTCCCGGCCGGCAGTGAGCCTGGCTCCAGGCTAGAAAGAACGGAAACAAACCTTTGTTTACTGAGCCCCTGCGGCAGGCATGTGCGTTTGTTCTGGGCACTTCCACAGTGGGCTCTCATCTGTGCAGCAGCAGAGAGGCTGCTATGGCTCCCATGCTACAGATGGGGAAGCTGAGGCTCAGAGAGAGAGAGCCAGGTGAGTGCCCGCTCCCAGCCTCACCGGGCAGGAGAGGATTCAAACCCACCATTGTTCCCTGACAGGAGGCTCCCAGGACCTTCCAGAGGCCCAAGTAGATGGACCCGCACCCTCAGCCTGAGGGTGACAACTGGGTGTGGAATGAGGGAGGCTGGGCCTCCATTAAAAAGTGTGAGGGAGCCAGGCTCCGTGGTGCACCCTTGTAATCCCAGTACTTGGGAGGCTGAGATTGGAAGATCCGGGTTCGTGGCCAGCCTCAGCTACTTAGTGAGGCCCTCCGCAACTTCATGAGACCCTGTTTCAAAATAAAGAATAAAAATAGGTCTGGGGGTGTAACTCAGAGGTAGAATGCCCCTGGGTTCAATCCCCAGTACCACAAAAAAAAAAAAAAATAGTGTGAGGGAGGAGCCAGGTGCCTTAACACACAACTGTAATCCCAGTATTTAGGAGGCTCAGACAGGAGGATTGCAGGTTTGAGGCCAGCCTCAGCAACTTAGTGAGGCTCTCAGCAACTTAGGAAGATCCTTTTTCCCAAATAAAAAATGAAAAGGATTGGGGGTGTAGCTCGGAGATAGAATACCCCCCTGGGTTCAATCTCCAATACCAAAACACAAATGGAAGGAAGGAAGGAAGGAAGGAAGGAAGGAAGGAAGGAAGGAAGGGGAAGGGAAAGGAGGAGACGGAGACGGAGAAGGAGAAGGAGACGGAGACGGAGAAGGAGAAGGAGACGGAGACGGAGAAGGAGAAGGAGAAAGAGACGGTGAAGGAGAAGGAGAAGGAGACGGTGAAGGAGAAGGAGAAGGAGAAGGAGACGGTGAAGGAGAAGGAGAAGGAGACGGAGAAGGAGACGGAGACGGAGATGGAGAAGGAGACGGAGAAGGAGAAGGAGAAGGAGAAGGAGATGGAGAAGGAGATGGAGAAGGAGACGGAGAAGGAGAAGAAGGAGATGAAGAAGGAGATGGAGAAGGAGACGGAGAAGGAGATGGAGATGGAGAAGGAGATGGAGAAGGAGACGGAGACAGAGAAGGAGAAGGAGATGAAGACAGAGACGGAGACGGAGAAGGGAAGGAAACAAGAAAAAGAGTGAGGAGAACTTCTCCCCGGGCTACTTTCTCCAGGTCTCCCGGCAGCAGGATAAAGCCACCCGCACCTGCAGGGAGTTGGAACTGGTGGTGAGAGCTAAAATAATAAGGGCAGTTCCAAACATTGAGCCTCCACGCGGCAGGCTCCCCACCTTCCTGCCAGCCATCCTTATAGAGGCAGACACCAAGGAGAAGAGACGCCGGTCACCGTGAACGGCAGAGACGGTGCTTACCCTCAGCGCTGTCCCTCTGGTTCTAAAAGTGGGCGCTTTGCCACGTGGGGTACCTCGGATGGCTTCTCATAGTCATTTCCCATCCCAAGACCCCCACTGCCAGAGCGGCAGCTGCAACAACTTCCTTCAACATTGCACCAATCTGCAAATTGCCCCCTGACCTAATAATTGTCGAGAACCCCGTTTTGGCCATGCCATTCCCTCCCTCTGTAGCATTCAATGGCTCCCTAGCACTCTGTGGAACATAGGAGTTCCAAGGGGTCTTCAGAGATCAACCAGGTAAAGAATTACAACCATGTATGCCTTGCATACAGCCACATAATCTATATTTGTCACAGGCAGCCCTTGCTCTCCCCCACCGGGACGCTGAATGCTCTAAGACCAGGAACCATTTTTGGTCCGTGTTTCTCCTGAGGGTATCAGACACAGGAGATGCTGACCGACTCATCTTCAGAAGCAAATTGGTGGAGGGCTTTTGAAGTGATACCTCCTCTTTGAAGCCTCCCCCCGTGTCTCTAGACAGCTATGAGATTTCCCTCCTCCCTCCACAACACTCCGCGTGCCTTCCAAAGTGCCTATGACTGCACTTGATTGCAATCTCTGCAGACATGGTGCGTCTCCCTAGGACGCCACGTTAGAAACTCCTCGTGGAACAGACGCCATGATTCCTTCATCTTTACCCTCCACGCGGAGCCTGGCATGTGCTAATACAATGAGTAACAGTGCTATTGACAACTGTCATTTGTGCACAGTTACGAGGTGCCAGGTGCGATGCTAAGTATTTGACAAGTCGTGACTCACTGAGTCATCACAACCACCCTCTACATGGGGTACTTTTATAGTCATTTGCAAATGAGGGCAGTTCCAAATACTGCCGAAGTATCTGGAACTGTTCTGAAGCACAGAGTGGCTAAGTAACTTGCCCGAGATCACAGAGGAATTGATAAAGCCAAGCAGTTTGGTTTTAGAGCTGAGTGCAGGGAAAGGGTGAGGGTGGAGGAAGAAACAGAGCGGAGTCCTCTGCCGGCTCCGAGGGGGTGTCCCAGCCCCCAGCTCAGTGTGCAGGTACTCAGTAATAAGTGACTACTGGATAACTAGAGAGTTCAATGGTTCTTCAACATAGGTGCACGGTTAGCAGGGGCTGCAGGTTGAGGAGACCGACCCAGGCTGGGGAGATAGTAGCCCAGTGCTCCCCACTTGCCAGCCCCACCGCCTCTCACCCCACACTTCCCCCCAGCTCCAGCGACCTGTCCCCCGCATTTCAGACCTCTCATGCATGGGCTGGCTGATGGCGGTTTTTCTCCTGCCGAGCACAGCCACAGAAAATTGAGATCATTTCTCTGCTGTGTTGGCAGCTGAGAAAATGGCAATTTTTCCTATTTCCAATCCAAGAGTTCCTTCCCATTGGCAGGAGGCCCCATATGCCTGTTAGGGCAGGAGCGAGTACGGGTCACCCCATTGGCAGGTCACCTACTTGCCTGGGAGACATGGGCTGCAGTGGCCATGCAGTGGCAGGCAGCTGGTGGGGAGGAAAGGCCACCAACCCAGAGCCCTGCAGGCCTAAGACAGGGCCAGGTGGAGGGGTCATGGTGGCGGGTGACCGGGTGCTGTGGTCTGCCCAGGGTCTTGAAGGAAATCCTGACCATCGCTCCCCAAATCAGAGTGGCGTAAAATCAGACCCAACACGTGCATGTCACCCCGCCCTTCCCTGGGAGTGGCATTTGTGTAAAGGTAGATAATTTGCTAAAAGTTAGAATCTGCAAAATAAATGGAAAGTTGCTTTATTGTGCTCAATGCCCTGTGGAGATGAGGACAGGTGGCCTCTGTTAGAATGGCTCCGCCTCAGCCTACAAGTCATGTTTTTTTGGTGGGGGGAGGTACTGGAGATTGAACTCAGGGACATTCTATCTCCGGGTTACACACACAGTCCCTTTTTATTTTTTATTTTGAAACAGGGTCTTGCTAAGTTGCTGAGGCTGGCCTGGGACCTGCGATCCTCCTGCCTCAACCTCCCAAGTACTGGGATTACAGGCGTGTATCACCACCCCTGACTTTTTAGGGTCTGCGAAGCCCTGTAAGATCTATCCCCAGTCCATCATGGTACTCCAGCCCCTCTGGTCTTTTTTCTTTTTTTTTTTTTTTTTTTT
>PVJS01055030.1:0-12777 GCA_004027185.1 Glis glis | reverse complement strand
AGAGAGAGAGAGAGAGAGAGAGAGAGAGAGAGAGCGCTGAGGCTGGCTGCGAACCCGGATCCTCTGGTCTCCGTCTCCCAAAGTACTGGGATTACAAGCATACAAGCATGCGCCACCACGCCCGGCTTGACATCCTATATCTAAACCATAACACCATAACATTAACATTAAGCATTTTACTTTGGATTTTATAGCTTGAAATGTGAATTTATTTTTTATCCAAATTATACCTACATAAGACTAAGAGAACAGGGATTCTGAAAAGTTTGTTAGAAAAATGGTATTTTCAAATTTGAATGGATTCTTTTCATATTAACTCACATAACTCTGAGTAGGTTGTTTATTTTTTCTTTTTAAAAATTTTCAGTTTTAACGCCGGGTATGGTGACTCACCATACCTGGGTTCAATTCCCGGTACCACAAAAGAAAATTTTTTTAGTTTTAGGCACTATCTCTTGACATGAGAAAGATGAAGATTTGGATGTTGCTAAAGTAGTGTTTTTTAAAAATGTAACATAATGACTTTCATGCAACCTTAAATTAATGTGTCAAACTTAGTGGTTTAAAACAACAATTCAGTTTACTAATTCTCATGAGTTGGCTCAGAAGCCCCTGGATTCTAAGAGGGCAAGAGCTGAGGCCACCTGGTTTCCTACATACCCTCTAACTCCACCATTGGTCTATTGTTCAAAGCTCTTCACAAGCCATCTCAGATTCTAGGGGGTGGAAAATGGACTAATTGTTGATGGGAAGAATACCAACACAAAAGGCTGTGGGCACCAAGAACTGTGATGTATTAGGGAAGTGTCTACCATGATGTTCTTTTTAATTATTTTTCTAACAGGTTACTATTTCCTGTGTTCTTGTTTCTTTGCCTTTCCTGTTAGAAACTTTGTTGAAATAACTGGAGATCCATTCAATATCCGGAGGTGCTGTTCAATAGTATTAAAGGATAAAACACTAGAAAGCTGACTGGAAGCTCTGTGCACAGTTTGGGGCTTATCAAATGTGGGATTCACTGCAGGGATATTTGGCTGGGCCATTTGTTTCAGAAATGCCTAATGGCCAAATTCTCCAGGAAAGCATTACTCTCTCCTGCCTGGAAGATATAAACTGGCTGCTACTAGAGATCTCTATGCTGAGTCCTGATAAAAGGCAGTTTTTACTACTCCATCTAGCAAAGCTGAGATGGTACAACATTTGAGCTGTGCTAGTATCTCCCATTCCAGAAACCCTCTAGATTCTGTTCTTCGAAGGCAGGAAAACTGTGGAATCCACTGCTGGGGCATACTTTAGCAAAGTCTCTTGTGTCACTTGGTTTGCTGCTTGGCTTTCCACATTGCCAGTTTAGGATTTAACTTTCTCAGTAATGCTGAATCAGTTACCAAACATCTACTTTCCAGCTTCCAATATCTCCATACCCTTTATCTTTGTTTGTAGGGGTTTTTGCTCTTCACCTCCCACCCCACTTCCTTTATCATCCATTAGTGTCATTTCACGGTGCTGGTGCAGATTTTAATGGGGAGTATTATAATTTATAATATTAGTGTGGTTCCAGGAGGATATAGTGACAACTGGGTACATTCAGTTTCAATTAGAACTCTGCTTTATGCACACTACATTATATTTACTAGATATTAATTCATCATGTATGTTTTCTCCCCAAGTTTGCTTCTGCATAGACTAGGCTATGTCAAGTCTTGCCATCACACAGTGACCCTTTTGGGAGTCATAGTGCTACTGTATTGATAGCACTCCCTTCACTAAGGAAGATGTAGGCTACATGATACCATGTTTTATGCCACTATACTGGCCCCAGCTGATTGAACAGGGACGAGCATCTGACTCCAAGGAATGAAGTGTGTGAGATAAGTCATGGTCTTTGAAGTGTCCACACATGAGTGCTCTGTCTTGTATGGGCTATTCCATATTGAATAGTGAATATTTTCCTAAGGCTGTTGATGTTAGACACACATGCATAGAAATAGAAAAGAGTCTGTTATTAGTAAATCCAAGAGCATTAAATTTAGAGGTTAGGTGATTTAGTTGGCATTTATGATACCAACTAAAGCTGAGAAAATTGCCTCAGATTACTATATTCTGAGAAGTTTAGTGTTTGTCTATAGAGGAGTTGATGAATTGCAATTTCTACCTTTCCCTAATACTTCCTCCAAATACTGATACTACAGTTATTCAGGTCATGGTCAGAAAATAAAAATAAGCTTCACAGGACATATCTTTCAAACTGGACAATCATAGTACATATTTGAAATATAGGTGAAGTCCGATTAGAAAGACTATGTTTGACACTGGCAAAATAATTTCCTAGAAAAGCTAGTAAATGAGTCAAAATATCTTGCCCTTATACTCTTTTTCCTCAAAGATTGCATTTGATTTTCCTATTAGGTATAGGCATGCATAAAAAGATCACTTTCAAACAAAAATATATAACCCCTTCTAAAAATTATTCAAGATATCAGACATGTCTGAAATTAGAAATAATTGGTCAGGAGTTAGTGAGTAGCTGTGAGGTTCCTAAAGAAATAATAGCCGGGCGTGGTGGCACAAGCTTGTAATCCCAGTACTTTGGGAGGCGGAGACCAGAGAATCCGGTTCCGGCCAGCCTCAGCTCTCTCTCTCTCTCTCTCTCCATGTTTCTCTCTCTCTCTCTACTTAGTGAGGCCCTCCGCAACTTTGTGAGACCCAGTTTCAAAATAAAGTATAAAAAATAGGGCCGGGGGTGTAGCGTGGAGGTAGAATGCCCCTGGGTTCAATCCCTGGTACCGCAAAAAAAAAAAGAAATAATAAAAATTATATCTTTAGTTACAAGTAAGTTAATTAGGAATATATTTATCAGGGAGATATGATAAAAATGTTTAATATTCTTAATATATAAAGAATTCTCCAAAATCAATAAAAGAGCACTAATAGCTAAATAAAAATTAAACTAAGTCATGAACAGGCAATTTGGACTTTTATGTATAATTAGCAAGCATATACATTTTTAAAATAATATACTTCATCTGCCAAAATAAGGGGTACATTTAAAAAGGCAATACTCAGTTGGGGAAAAATTGTTGAAATAGGCTCTTTCATATACTGCTTATGAGATTATAACTTGGTATAATCTTTCTGGAAGGCAAATTTGTAGTATATTAAAAGAACCTTGGTGGAATTGTTGCCCTTTGCAACAAACCTGCCACTATCATTCTCAGACAATGCCTGTGAACTGCAAACAGCTCCTTCTGGCTCACACTAGGAAGGCTGCTTTCTCATGCTTATTCTAGAAAAAGGACTTCAGGGAGGGGTGGGCCCACTGGAATGCAAACCTAGTCCAGACACTTACCTCCTCCAGATTCTTTGAAGAAGGATGGGGTATCAAGCTCCCTGTTTTTTTTTTTTTTTAATCTGGTTGCTGACCAATAGCCTATGGAAGTTTCTTCTTTCTCGAAGAAGAAAGCCTATTTCTTCACCCATACTCTGTGGCTTTGCGGAATTTGTCCTGAAACCTGATTCATAGTGGGAATACCAGAAGGAGCCCACTTTGTGTGATAATGGTCATAAAATATCATAATTTTTAGCATTTTAATGACATTAGGAAGGGTTCACAATATTCTGAGAAATTAAAAAAACATGCAACACTCTAGAACTTTTTATTTGGAATAAAATAATATTTAAAACATTAAAATTTAATAAACTTACCAACAATAAAGGCATAAGGTGAAACATTAGGCCAAAAGGGTGCTGGTACAGATTCTAATGGGGAATATTATAATTTATCAGCACAGCACCAAAAGTCATAGCCATTTTCTAAATATGTTCAAAATAAAATAAGCACTTAATTATAATTAGAGTTTCTAAGCAAACTTTCCTATTAAAAATGTAATTAGAGTAATTAAAAGTTTTTAAAGGTATGTAACAAAAATGTCCTAGAAAAAGGTACTGTTTTGTTTATCCCTCTAGCTAAAAGTATCTTAATATTACATTCTCTCTCTGGCTGTAAAAGGCAGCAAAAAAGATAATGCTCCAACTATTTCTCCCTATCTTTCTCCAACTCTTGGGGTCCAAAACTACAAGGAGTTCAAACGGTTAAGACTTGGTAGCCGGGCGTGGTGGCACACTAATCACAGTACTTTGGGAGGCAGAGACCTGAGGATCCAGTTCCGGCCAGCCTCAGCTCTCTCTCTCTCTCTCTCCCTATCTCTCTCTCTCTCTCTCTCTCTCTCTCTCTACTTAGTGAGGCCCTCCACAACTTCGTGAGACCCGGTTTCAAAATAAAGTATAAAAAATAGGGCCGGGGGTGTAGCGTGGAGGTAGAACGCCCCTGTGTTCAATCCCCGGTACCGCAAAAAAAAAAAAAAAAAAAAAAAAAAGATTTGGTAAGTGGCACTCAGCATCTCTGAGAGAGCCCATGGTGTACTGAGGTTGGATGGAGAAGGAAGTTGGGTATCATGGCAATGAGAGGAGAAGGCAAAGGAGAAGCAAATGCAGAGATGAATATTTGACATTCCCGCATCACGTGTGTGCCCTGAACTCCTGAGAGAGAGCATCCGTGCATGTGGAGATGTGTAAATGTCTTTGGAAGCCCAGAGTGGCTGAGCAGGAGTCTTGTGGTTTGGTAACTGGAGTAGGTGAATTTGATGGCACATTAGCTGCACTTCATAAACAGCGACTTTGTTTATGTATGATGACTAGCTACACTGGATTTTGCTAAGCAGGAGGGCTAGCTCCATGTTTTTGTTCTGAGAAAGGACATTTGCTGGGTGGTCAAATATAAATCCAGTTAGAGTTTCATCTCCTTATGATTTTATAAAATTATTTTTAACTGTGGGAAGGGTGGAGACATAAATACTTCTAAGGTATTATTTAAAAAGTTATATAAATGTTTAAGTAAGAGATTCCTATGTGTAAACACACACACACACACACACACACACACACACACATACACCACTTTAGTAAACAAGAGAATTGCAGGGCTACACATGGCTCAGTTTCCATAGGAAGTCAGTTTTAAAGAATAATAGCATAGGTAGGGGCATGGTGGCACATGTCTGTAATCCCAGTATTTGAGAGGCTGAGACAGGAGGATAGAAGGTTCAAAGCCAGCCTCAACAACTTAGCGAGACTCTGTTTCAAAATAAAAATAAAACAGGACTGAGAGTGTAGCTTGGAGGTAGAATGACCCTGGGTTCAATCTCCAGTACCAACAAACAAACAAACAAACAAACAAACGGAGGCAGCCCAACTTATTAAAAAGGCAACTCTAATCATTCCTTGTATTTCTTGAATGGTATGTAATGGACCCAATAGATAACCAACAGCAATCCTTCTCTAAGTCCCTGCATTTCCCTCCATCCTCTTGGACTCTGGAGCTACCCCAAAGCTTCACATGTGCCAACCATTACATTTCTTCTCAAGTCGCAAGGGAGCGCCTTTTCCTCCTCCTTCTCGTTCTCCCTTTTTTCTAGCTGTTTATCACTGGAGATGTGTGTTTTTCTCCTTCTGACTTTTTCACACTCATATATAATAAATGTTGCCTCTATGAAATACACATAATTAAAGAGTAAAGAGCAGCAAATGAATACCTTCATAGTAGGTAACTCCTGGGGATGGAACTGCAATTAATTTTGGTTTTAATTTTTAAGCTGTTTTCAGTTTTTATAATTTCTAAAATGAGCATGTATAATTTGTAGTTTTACTTTTTTATCATTTAAGTTTTAAAATAAGCAATGCATCGTCATAGCACAAAATTAAACAGAAACAAGCTATATAGTGAGGAGTAAATCCTCTCACCCTCACTCCAAACCTTTAATCTTAAATTTCTTCCCCACAAGCAGCCCATGCTGTCTTCCAGAGGTCGTTTCTGTAGCATCAATGATAGACTCATAATGCCTGAAGTATTTTAGACACATTAGAACTTATTCTAAACACTCATTCAACTAGATTATTTTCATGTAAATGATCTTGGAGATCATTCCTTATCTTATATTCATGCACCAGTAGCACATTTTTTTTTCCTGTTTAATACTATAGCTTTATAATAGTTGCTTTTTTTTGTTTTGTTTTTCTTCCATGGTGGGGATTGCACACAGGGCCTTATAAGTGTCCGGCAAGTGCTCTCCCACTAAGCTACACCCCCAGCCCTGTAATAAGTTTTCTGATCTGAAGGGCTGTCTCCTCTTATTACTCCTCCCAACCTCCTCAGAATTTTTAAAACCTGTATGTGTATATTCATTGTTAATATTAACTTTAGAAAATGCCTATCTAGTTTAAAAATATGTTGAAGAACATTCTTAAGGAAAAATCAGTATATTTATTGATTCAAGGAGAGTTGCACGAGTCATTTTGTCCAAGATTTAAAAATGCCTTTGTTTTCACTTAAGTCTTCTTTTGTCTGTTTCAGTAGCATTTTAAAGATTATTTGTGCTTATATTGCACATTTCCTGCCAAAGTTATTCCTAGAAATATGGAACTTTGTTCCCGTTATGAGATATGGGATGTTTTTGTCCATTAAATTCCAAATTTTCTGACTGTTGCTACTTCATAAAAAAAGGCTATTTACTTAGGTGTATTTTTATCCTGCTAATGTACTTTATTCTCTCATCATATCATAGTTTCTAGTTGACATCCAGAATTATAATGACATTATCAGAAAATAATAATAAGCAGGGCGAGGTGGCACACACCTTTAATCTCAGTATTTAGGAGGCTGAGACAGGAGGATTGTAGGTTTGAGGCCAGCCTCAGCAACTTAGTGAGATCCTGTTCCAAAATACAAAATAAAAAGGTTTGGAAGTGTAGCTCAGAAGTCGAATGCCCCTGGGTTCAATCTCCAGTATTAAAACAAAACAACACAATAATTTTGATTTCTTCCTAGTTTCTATACCTCTTATTTATCTACTGAAAATTTCTGGTAGAATTCCCTTGTGTAATTCTCTGTGTTTGGAGGACTAGCAGAATGAATTTTTTTTCCTATTTTATTCTTTATTTTATTTTATTTTATTTTATTTTATTTTTTATGTTTTTATTGATGCATTATAGTCTCACATCACAATGAGTATCAGTTTGGTGTTAACGTACTTTTTTTAAATTCTTTTATGGAGTTGGATCCATGTGGGTTTTCTATCTCTCCTTATATAAGTGTTAGTAACGCAAATTTTCACAGAAAAATTATCTTTGTTTAAGCTTTAAATACATATCTGAGGAATAATGGCTTGGTTTTATATCAGTTTCCTCTGAATCTGTGGTGATTTTCCCATTTTTATTTAAAAAATGTATGTATGTTTTTTCCCCTTTATCCTGATTCAGTTATGTCATGATGTATTTTATTTATTTTTGAAATAAACTTTTTCTTTTTTGCGGAACTGGGGATTGAACCCAGGGGCATTCAACCTCCGGGCTACACCCCAGCCCTATTTTTTCTTCTTTATTTTGAAACAGGGTCTTACTAAGTTGCAGAGGGCCTCACTAAGTAGCTGAGGCTGGCCACGAACCTGTGATCCTCCAGTCTCAGCCTCCCAAGTACTGGGATTATAAGCGTGCACCACCATGCCTGGCTGAAGTAAACTTTTTTTTTAACTCATTTTAATTAATTCTTAAAAATTTCATACTTTTAACTCATTAATTTTACTTTTATTTTCATTTATCTTCCCATTATAATTTCCTTAGGACTTCTCTTTTAAACTTCATGAATTGGACACTTAATTTACATACCAATATTTGTTCTTTCTTATTAATGTGAATATTTACATTTTTGGTCACCTTTGTGCTCTTCAGTCATATCCTGGCTTCTGTTGTTTAGAACTTTATTATTAATAATATTATTACTATTATTATTTCTGTTGTAGAATTTCAGTTTGCTTTTCTTTTTATACTTAAGAAGGGTTAAGAGGGAACCACAGCAAGAGCCCTTGTGTGCATAGATGAATGTGTCACTTTGAGTCTCACTAAGATGTATAAATTATGTTGCACCAATAAAAAGAAGACTTATTGAAGACCTTAATAAAATGTCATCATTTCATGGGACTCTTTCTTTTCTCATTTTGATATTAGGTTCTAGGGTTGTTATGCTAGATAAGAGACTGCTGTATGTGCTATTTCTTTTTGAAATTTGCAGAAGAATTTTTTGATTGCCTAATATGTGATCACTTTTTGTAAATAATACATGGAAACTTGAAAAGAAGGTTTTGTTTATGTCTTCTGGGTACTTGGATAGAAAATGGTCAGATCTATATTTATTTAGTTATTCCATACCTTTCCTAAATTTTCCATCTATTTAATTAGATAGGTTAATTATAAACTTCTACACAAATACTTTCTCTTTTTAGCCTTAACCTTTATGAATCACTTAAACTTAAATGTTCCTCTTGATTTTAGCATATTACTATATTTCGCTTCATTGTCCAGTCTGAGAAACTTTTCCTTTAAATAAGTACCTTAGTAGGTACTTATTTAAATTATTACTGTAATGATATATTTATTTAAATTATTAATGTAGCAATATATTTGATTTATTTCTGCCATGGTTTTCTCAAATGTATTTTAATGTTTCTTTTGCTTTTCATCTTTTACTCTGTGTTTGCTTAATTAGATGAAAGCATTTCTAGTCTGATAATTTGGAATGCTCATAATCTACATACAGTTCTTCCAGTAGTTACCTTTGTAACTAGCTTTATGTAATATCTATAATTTTCTTCCTACACCATTAGCTCCAGAAATGTGTTAGGTATATTATTGCTTCATATTATCATAGTTTAAGATGTATATGCAATTGCTCAACCATCATTCCACAAGTTGTTTTAGTTTTAGGCTGGAATTTTAAGGGATTCAATGCTCTCTGCTGTTTATTTTCTTTTTCCATGAAATTCATAAATTTTGCTGGAATGTGACTCAGTGTGGAGAGTTTTGTGTTCATTTTCCTGAAAGCATGAGTGCTTTTTTGTTCTGTAGTTTCAGATTTCTCTAATTTCAGGAACATTTTCTTAAATTATATCCCTTCTTCAGGAAGTACTGATAAATCATGTATTAGAGCTCCTCCTATATTTATGAAGTTATTTCTTTTTTATTGCTTTTTGAAGTATAGCACACAAACATATAAGTGAAGAAATTACAAATGTAGTATGCTCAATCAATAAGATAGTGAGTATATGTATTAACTATTATCTACTTCAAGATAACATACAGAGAAAATCAATTTTCTTTGGAGATTAGGTCTATTTTAATGCCTGAGTATTATTATGCCTGAGATATGGCCGTACTCAGGGTCAGAAGCTGCCTACATCAGGTGTAGAAATCAGGACATAACCTGAACTGTCTTTTCTTGATAAGATAAAGAAAAAACAAACTAATAGTACATTAAGTTATATCTAGGTTTTATTTACTTTCAATCCTTAGTAGAGACAAATTACAAATGAGTGAGCTCACTTACTATAAATTCTTTGCACCATTTTAAAAAATTGTTTTACTATTTCATAAAGTCAAGTGTCAAAAAATTTTTCCTGGCAGAATCATTGTTATGAATATTTGGATCTCATCAGGTGAAACTTCAGTGTAATCTTTCCCAAATCTGGTGCCTTCAATGGGAAACAAAGGGTCATTTAATGTTTCCCAGCTGGCCATGGCTTGTGGTAAGATGTACTCTTTAGAGTAGCTCAAATCCCTGATTAGCATTCGTGGGATTTGCATTTGTAGCACAATAAATATCGCATTGAAAATGCTCTGCAAAAAAAAAAAAAAAAGAAAAGAAAAGAAAGAAATGGAGCATTCGCAATACGCCAAACTTCCTATTTTTCCAAAAGTCCTCACTCTCCTAGCTTAAAGTCTTTGCTCTTTTTATTTCATTTTCCCTTCTTATCTGAAGTCAGTTTGCCATATTTCTTAGTTTGTATTCAGTGGTTCCTTTCATTGTTTTCCATTTAGCTGCTTCTTTTATGGACATAATATATTTGCAATCCTTTTTCACTTCAGAAGTTTATTTTCATCTTCTTTTTCCTCTGGTTTCTTCTTCAGATTATCATATTTCTTCATTGATTTTTGTTTTGTTTTATAGAGAAGATAATTTCTTTTTTAGAAATATTTTGTTGTACTTAGGGTTGAAAATAGGGGTGTTCTATCTTTGAACTACATCTGCAGCCCTATTTTATTTTTTATTTTGAAACAGAGTCTTGATAAATTATCGTGGGCTGGCATCGAACCTGCAATCCTCCTGTCTCAGCCTTCCAAGTACTGGAATTACAGGGCTGGGCCATGGAGCCCTGGTTTTTTTCTCTTTTTAAATAGAGACAAGGGGGAGGGAATGGGGTGGGATCCGGAGGCAAGCACATCAAGTCCTGTATGCATTTATGTTTCTATTACCCTGAACCTCATTATGATAAATAATTACAATGTACCAATAAAAGTACATTAAAATAAAACAAAACTTTGGAAATATGCTAATAAAAGGAAATGTATTAAATATAAAAAATAGAGACAAACAAGTCAGTTATAATAATTTGTAATTCTACCACTTACAAATGCAGGAATACTGAGAACGTTACTTAACATCTTTCAACCACTGATTTTTTTTTCTGTAGAAATGGGAGTGATAATAGTATCTGTCTTTTACATACAGTTGTTTAGAAGAATAAATTAAATATTACACATAAAGGATTTAGCACAGTTTTAACAATTGAAAAAGACAAAAATATGACCACTTTTCGCTTATTTTTTTATTGGTACATTGTAATCATACATCTTGATGGGTTTCAGGGTGGTAGAAGTATACATGCACACATCAGTCAATTAGTCCTCCCAAATTCCCACCCCCATTCCCTCCTCCTTCCCTCCTTCTCATGCTCAGCATATTAAATGATTGTGATAAATTTGTGTATGTACATCCTGTGCATTAGGGTGTTTCCATCCCTCACCCCCAACCCCGTCTCCCTCAGTTAGGTCGCCTTCTTTACTCATCTAAGGTTTTCTCTGTCTTTCTTTGGAGTCCCTCCTATGCTCTATTCTCCCTAACTTCCACATATTAGGGAGAGCATCCAACTTTCAGTTTTTGTGACTGACTAATCTCACTTAGCATAATTTTCTCTAATTCCATCCATTTCCCTGCAAATGTCATAATTTTGTTCTTCTTTATGACTGCGTAAAATTGCATTGTGTATATATCCCACAGTTTTGCAATTCATTCATCTGTTGATGGACATCTTGGCTGGTTCTATAGTTTGGCAATTGTGAATTGTGCAGCAGTAAACATAGATATGCATGCATTAGTCTGGTAATTTGGTTTCCATTCTTTTGGGAAGATACCTAGAAGTGGTATTGTTGGGTCATATGGTAGTTTCATTCCCATTCTTCTGAGGATCCTCCACACTGTTTTACAAAGTGGTTGCACTAATTTGCAATCCCACCTACAGTGTATTAGAATTCCTACTTCTCCACATCCTCACCAGCATTTGTTATTGTTTGTATTTTTAATGATTGCCATTCTAATTGGGGTTAGGTGAAATCTCAAGGTAGTTTTGATTTGCATCTCTCTAATTGCTAATGATGTTGAATACTTTTTCACACATTTATTGGTCATTTGTATTTCTTCTTTTGTGAAGTGCCTATTTAGTTCACTTGCCCATTTTTTGATTGGATTATTTGTTTTTTTAGTGGTGATTTTTTTAAGTTCTCTGTATATTCTAGATATTAGTTCTCTATCAGAGGAGTAGCTGGCAAAAATCTTCTCCCATTCTGTCGACTCTCTGTTGAGGTTCTTGATAGTTTCCTTTGCTGCATAGAAGCTCTTCAGTTTAATGCAATCCCATGTATTGATCCTCTTTTTAACTTCTTGTGCCTTTCGGGTCTTGTTGAAGAAATTTTTGCCTGTGCCTATGTGTTGACGAGTTGGACCTATGCCCTCTTCAAGTAGCTGCAAGGTCCCTGGTCTAATTTCCAGGTCTTTGATCCATCTTGAATTGACTCTTGTGCAGGGTGAGAAAGTGGGGTTTATTTCCATTTTTCTGCATGTGGTTAACCAGTTTTGGCAACACCAGTTGTTGAAGAAGCTATCTTCTTTCCAGCGTATGTTTTGACTCCTTTGTCAAAATTCAACTGGCTGTAAGTGTGCAGATTTGTTTCTGAGTCTTCTATTCTGCTCCATTGGTCTGTGTCTGCTTTTGTGCCAGAACCATGCTGTTTTTATTACTATGGCTTTGTAGTATAGTTTGAAGTCAGGCATTGTGATGCCTCCTGCATGGTTCTTGTTGCTGAGTACTACTTTGGCTCTTTTGGATTTTTTATCGTTCCAAATGAATTTAAGGACTGATTTTTCTGTCTGTGAAGAATGACCTAGATAATTGAAATGGATTGCCGGGCATGGTGACACACGCTTGTAATCCCAGTACTTTGGGAGGGGGAGACCAGAGGATTCGGGTTCAAGGCCAGCCTCAGCTCTCTCTCTCTCTCTCTCTCTCTCCCTGTCTCTCTCTCTCTCTCTCTCTCTCTCTCTCTCTCTCTCTCTCCTTAGTGAGGCCCTCTGCAACTTCGTGAGACCCGGTTTCAAAATAAAGTATAAAAAAAAAATAGGGCCAGGGGCATAGCGCGGAGGTAGAACGCCCCTGCATTCAATCCCCGGTACTGCAAAATAAATAAATAAATAAATAATTGAAATGGATTAAAAATCACAATCCATCTATATGCTTCCTGCAAGAAACATACCTTACAAGTAAAGACACTCACAAACTAAAGGTGAAGGGATGGAGCAAGGTAATCTATGCTAATGGAACTCGAAAACAAGCTGGAGTA